>JAWNNK010001462.1:0-229226 GCA_035045065.1 Hirtodrosophila trivittata | reverse complement strand
TATACATATACATATGCAAGGCCAACTGAGGCAGCCATTTGATAGTATTTAATGGTGCGCGAACGTTGGAAAAGTGTTACGGCAACCATTCTCTAAAGAAAAAGGCCGCTTACCTGTGGCACGAGAGGTTCAAAAGTTGTCGCGAGTCAATCGAAGATGAGACCAAAAAAATACACGCCGTTTTCAGTCAAAAAAGAATGCAATGCTCACGGTTTGCATGGATTACAACGGTGTAGTGCAACATGAAGTTTTGCCAAAAGGGCAGACAGTAAGCAAAGAGTATTATTTGGGCGTTACGAGACGTTTGCGTGAAGAAATTTGCCGACAGAGACCAGAATTGTGGGCAGAAATGTCGTAGATATGACACCATCAGATATGAAAACGCACCGTCGCACAGTGCCGTCATTATTCGTAATTTTTTGACGAAAAATGCAACAAATACCATCCAACAGCCACCGAATTCACATAATTTGGCTCCCTGTCACTTCTTTCTGTTCAATCGAGTTAAAAAACCATTACTGACATTTAACATTTAACAGCTTCTTGCTAAGATCGCTCATTCGTTTCTACCGCTGTCAACTTTGCTTTCATGTTACTCATTACACGCATTACCTGACCATTTGCGCGGCAGGCACTCGTGGCAAAACTGCTTAAAATGATTGCTAGCAGAACTATGGGCTTATTCGGCTATTAATTTTATTCATTCAAATGCGTTCAGGTATTTAATACCTGAATGCATACTGTTACTATTAAGGGTAAAAGCGTGATGCAAATGGACTTATTTAGTGAAAGCATCTATCTGCATTATCATATATCTATTTAAACTGTATGCTTAAGTATACAGACTTTGGGCCTAACCCGAAGTTGATTCTGACAATTTGCATTCAATTTAATTTTCAACGAATTGTTGTACGTATTTGGACACCTTCTAGAACCAATACTGCGTATATAAATTATAAATTTATTAATCCGTTTCCTTAATTGTAACTTTATTATTTTGTTTCCTTTCTTTCGAGGCGAAGGCCGACGTTAGGAATATAATAACTTATTTTATATTTATTTAATATTAATTAATTAATTAATTAGTCGCGTGGTGGTCGCTCGATGCTCCAAAATCAATTGACTCATTCCTCTCTAAGTCTGGCTTACATTCTAATCTAAAGCTCAGCTTGTAACGTAAAAGCTCTGGAGCGTTAACATAACTGCCTCTTTGCTGCTAAGTGGTTGTGTTAACTCCTCCCGTACTAAGACGAAGGCTGTCCTCAGGCTTCCTGGATTTTGTGGTGCAATGATAGATGACATTGCTATCGCTTGTTACAACGGGATGGCTTCAAAAATAGCTAGGGCGTTCAATACCACGGAAGTGTAGTCTCAATTAATGGCTGAGGGTTGCACATTGTTTTGTGATGGAGTTGTCAGTCAATAGCGCCTGGTTGCCAAAATCAGCTACGTCATTATGACCGGCGCTAATATCTTAGAGGTTTGCCATTATTCTGGCGTAAGACGCTTATTGGTTAAATTTTTAAAATCAGATAAGGTTATTGATAACATTAATATTTCCTATCAAATTCTGGATTATTGCTCTGTTTTAATTGTAAAGTCTACTGAATTTATGCGTGTATTTTGTACCTGAAATTTGTTATTTGATTCGAAAAACTCATGTGTGTGGATGAAAAGTTTTTTGCAGTGGCCCGTTCTGACATCGACCTTTAAGTTGTACTTAAAGGGTTAACGGTCCTTTTACATAGTATGTGTGAAAATTATAAAGAATGTTAAGAGTAGGCTGGACAGGTGTTTAATTTCTTAAATTCTTGCCAAATCACAATTTTCTTGACACTGTTTTATAGTATGCATTTGAATAGAAATCTAAGCAATAGTCACTGCAACGAAAATGTACCGGTTTTTAAAGGAAACGAATATCCTTAGCGTAAATTGTCTTTATGCACAACCCTTCCCTTTATTAGAACACTTGTCCCAATGTCTGCTTCGACTTTTTCTTCTCTGTAAAGTGGGGTAAGTTTATTTCCTAGGCCGTTTATTTAGCTTTACCAAGACCGTGTCCTCAACTTGAAAGGTTCTGTCACGTCTTGATTCACTCGACCTTTTCAATTGTAGCACTTGTGCTTTATCAATTTTATTCGAAATTTCTTCTGCAAGTTCGGGAGGTGTCGCATGAATAATGTTACTTGGCTAGTGACCGAATGCACTGTTTTATTATATTGCACGGCCGCCTGGAGTATGAGATTAACCGTATCGTTCAAGCCTCTCTCTAATTTCAGACACCGTGCTATTTCGATCAGTGTACTGTGAAACCTTTCTACCTGTCCGTTTGATGTGCTATGAAGCGGCGGTGCATTTTCCACCTGGACATTGAATTGGTTTGATAAGAGTGACCTGATTGACTGAGAATTCATGGATGGTTCATTGTCACAATATATTGTCTTTGAATGTGGATATAAATTCATTAATTGTATTATTGCAGGTTCTATATCGGCTATTGTTCGAGAATCTATGGGCTGTACAATCGCAAATTTGGAAAATTTATCCACGCTGGTCAGGAAGTGTCTCTTATCTGTAAAGAAAATATCAATGTATAGAATCTCGCCAATTTGTGAGGTAACAGGTGTTCTACCAAGGACCTGTTTTTGTGGATGGCGGTCATATTTGACTTTTTTACAAACCGAGCAGTTACCTACAATACTGGCTGCTAGCTGTGACATTTTTGGAAAAAAGTAATCTTGCAAAATTTGTTTCACATTTTCTTGTGCTGCCCTGTGCGCTTTGTTATGTTTAATAGTTAATATTTCCCTTTGTTCTTCTTTGTTATATATGTCAGTGACTAATTCCTTGTATGTCTGAAAGTCGTTGCTGGGAACTCCTCCACGAGGTTGCTTTGGATGGATGCCAATATTGGCAATTCACAGTATATCGCATTCACTACATCCTGCTTAACCACGTCACGAATTTTGCCAACTAAAGATTCCTGTTGGCGTTATGCTCGTCTATAAACGCCTTCCACCTTTTAATTTTTGCGTTTGGGTTCTTATCTGAGACAGCGAAAGTTAGATGTTGGTGATCTGTGTAAATGTTCAGATTTTGGACACCATACAGATAGTTCCTCAAACTTTTTAAAGCCCATAGGCAGAAGTTCGCGTTCGTTTGTAGCTAAACTAAGCTCTCTATCCTTTAAAAAACGCTTGCCGTCTTGTGATAGAACCGCTCCGAGGCCAAGAGCCGAAGTATCCGCAGTTAAATCGAAAGGCTTTTCATAATTAGGTTAGGGCAACATTACATTTTCGGACACAAGAACATTTTTTAGCTTTTCGAATGCTGAACGCTGTTTGTAATCGATGTAACTGGTATCTTTTTGGAGCGACTGGCTGAAACTTTTCCGTTTTCGTTCAATGGTCTCGCTATAGAGGCAAAGTCTTTTATAAAACTCCGATAGTAGCTCGCTAGCCCCAAAAAGGATCTAACATTGAATAAGTTTGTGGGTTCTTCATAATTGCGGATAGCTTCGACTTTACTAGGATTAGTTGTAATACCTTTGCTGGATACCACAAATCCTAGATATTCGACACTCTCTCTAAAAAAGTTTGATTTTCCCTTAGATACCCTCATGTTAGCTTTGAATAGTCCATCTAGTACCCAACTAATATGGTCTAAATGATGGTCGAGTCGTTCTGAAAAAATTATCACGTCGTCGACGTAAACATAACACGACTTTCCTATTTGATCCCTAAGTACGTCGTATATGGCACGCTGAACATACTAGGTGCATTTTTTTAGACCGAAAGGAAGTCTGCAGAACTCATATTTGCCGCTTGCAACCGAAAAAGCTGTCTTTTCTCTATCCTTTTCGGGATGAAAGTAGAATTTGATGAAATCCTGACTTGAGATCTAGTGTGGTAAACAATTTGGCTTTTCCCAAATTTGAAAGGATGGATACGATATTTGGTATCGGGTATTTATCGTCCACTGTTTTTGCATTTAGCTTCCGAAAATCAATATCCATCCTTTTATTCCTATTTCCTTCTTCGTCCGTACCTTTCTTATCAACCACCCAAACCGGATTATTATAAGGTGACCGTGAGGGTCGGATAATGCCGTCTCTTAACAAACTTTCTGTTTCTTTATTTACGAAATCTGCTACACCCATGGGATATGGGTAGAGTCTCGAATATATGGGTTGGTCATCTTGTGTGCGTATGTTGGCAACAATATTAGTATTATATGGCACTGCTTCCTCTGGCTCTGCAAAGACACCCATTTGTTTCGCTAGCATATTATTGAATTTTTTGATTATTTCTTTTGGTACCACAATGTCTTTGATATCAGAAAAATGTACGCTATTACATTTTGCAAATTTAACTTGTTCGACTGCATTATTAAAGTTTAAAGTTGTATTTTTCAGATCCAGGGTTACATTTGACTGTATCAGTGTATCAAGGCCTATTATAGCATCAAAACTTGCGAGGTCGGGAAGGATGAAAAATTGAACATTCTTGTTAAATAGTTTAACAGGGCATTTATATTTTATAGTGTTATAACCGTGAAGCGATTTGACGTTAAATTCCTTGTGCACAGGTGTTATGTACCTAAGTTCTGGAAGGGGCTGTATATAATTCTTTGAGGACCCGGTATCGATCAAAAGTTTTATGGTTCTCCCTGCTATCCTTCTTTCTATGAATGGTAGCAGGGACTCTTGCCTAAAAAATGTACGTGATCGTATTCTGTGCGTATTCGGCCGCTTCCTGCTGCTTCCTGTTCGTACTCGTACACGTCTGTATGACCTACATTTTCTTCATGCGCTAAGTGATTTACTCGTTGTTGTTTTTGGCCTGTTAACCTGCCAGTGCCACTATATGCTCTTTTTGCCGTCTGGTCATAGCCAATTTGAGCTGGCCATGTATTTTGCTGTTGGTTTGGCCAAGTGTTTTGGTGTGAAGGTATACTACCCTGATTAAAGAATGGCTGCCTAGATTGGTTTTGACATGTTCGCATGGTACGCATAGACACATCAGTATCCGTTAATTGAGGCGGCGTTTGAATTTGTGTTTGGCCTACCTGGTAACCGTAACTGGGCACAAACTGGCGCCTACTAAAGTGCGGATTCTTTCCTTGCTGAGGCATACTAGAATTCTATCCCTATCAGTTTGTTTTCTCTCAGTCTTCTGACCTCCGTCTCCTAGGCTTCTAGAATAATTTAAAGCAAATTGATAGCGTTCGTGGTTCGACTCAACTTCTTGCGCTAGGGCAAGGGCTGTTGGTAAATCCCTGGGTCCTTTGGCAAATAAGATATCACTCAAGGATTTCTTTGCTCCTGTTATGAACACACGTAACGCGTCTGATCTGTACTTTTCGTTAAGTGACATCGCCAAGGTGCTATCGCATGTCATTATCGTTTTATTCGTTAGAAGGGTCAGTTTTTTCTCGACTTCTTCATAGAATTCCGTCAGCGTCATATCACCCTGTCTTAACGTCGATAACTCCTGTTCTATCAGATAGATCGGTCTCTTGTCGGCGTATGTAAAATCGAGATGATTTATCATGGCTTTGAAATTCAGTGGTGTGTTAAACGAGGCCAACACAGTATTTGCTGAGTTTTTTTACCTTGTTCCGCATAACACCAAGTGCTTGGTAGTATGTGGAACTGCCCTCATAATTTTCAAAAACTTTAAAAGCGAATATTTTACTATGTCTAGTGGTTCAGTACACACAATACCCGGTATAATTTCGGCATCTTTATAAATTTCTACATCTGGAGAGTTCATTGTAACTTTCTCGATGCGCTCGCTAATCTCTTTTAACTGCTTGTCGAATACCTCCTTTTGAGTTGCAAGCGCACTAGAAACGGCACTCTCTACTATTCCCTTCAGCTGATCTGCCGTTAGATTCATTGTAGACGTTTGACTTTTGTCTGACCACCAATTTTCTTTCCTCGTATCTTTCGTACTTCCGTTATCTAAGTGCACTCTCCACCTCTCTTAGCTTAACGCTAGGTCTGGTAATGCTTCACTACTGTCGCTCATTTATTCGTAACCAATAATCTTCGATAACCTTCGCTCTCTTAGAGGTCGTTATGAAAGTTTAGGACTTAATATTTAGCCACTAGGCGTTGTACTTACAAATGAGTTTGTGTTTTCTTAAGATTACTCCGTTGTCTTAAACTATAGATGTAGCCGCTGCCGATGATATTTATCGTAATTGAATAGCCACTCTCAAAGTTGGTTGAGTGGGCTTAGTCCAGTTTTTCCGTCTTCTTTCCCAGGTGACGTAGGGGGGATAACTTAGTTGGGCGCAAATTATAAATTTGTTAATCCGTTTCTTAATTTTAACTTTATTATTTCGTTGCCTTTCCTTCGTGGCGAAGGCCAACGTTAGGAATATAGTAACTTATTGTATATTTATCTAATATTAATTAAATAATATTAATGCAGTGGTATATTAGTCGCGTGGTGGTTGCTCGATGCTCCAAAACCAATTGACTCATTCCTCTCCAAGTCTGGCTTACATTCTAATCTAAAGCTCACCTTGTGACGTAAAAGCTCTGGAGCATTAACGTAACGGCCTCTTTGCTGCTGAGTGATTGTGTTAACTTATATACTTTTTCATTATGTATTTTTTCCCAGTCCAAGTACATAATGGCTTCAAAGACATGATTAATCACAGACCAGTCTTCATGCAGCAAATCAGTTTTTTGCAATTTTGTCACTAAATCAGAAAATATTATTTTTCGGTTTTGACAAATGCTGTGCGTTGAATGGAGTCGGGGTGTATTGGTATTTGATGAAAACCGCTCGTCATATGTATCTAGAATTGAGAAATACCTGATATCAAGGCCAGTGGATATTTATCAGAATTGTATTAATTTCGATAACAACATTGGACTCGCGACAGGGGAACAGCATGGACGTATGACATTGGATGCCAGGAGTTCCTGTATTTTGCCCCTATATAATAAACTTTGCAGCTGACTGACAGCGTATCTACACCTTCATATTGTTGAATAAACAAATCTTGACACTTCGGCTTCCACTTTATTCCACTGTAGTAGATCAGAAATATTCACTGTGATGCTCTAGAAAGTTACTCAGTTTTCACCAAGTTGCACCATTTGCATTTGCAGTGTCGGGATTGTCGGGTTGCGTCGCTATTTTGGAATTCTGCATGGAATTAATTTACTAGAAAATTTTTCTGTGAGGCACGCCACAGATTATGAGATAAATGTTGTGCCGAGGTCGATCCCACTTTTGATGTCGGAGATAACAGTTGCGGATCCGCATTTTTTCTCCCATTTCATAATTTATCGCAATTCTTTCTTAATTATGAATTTATGAATTACGAATGTATTCTACATTATTGAATGTCGGACTTCTCTATTCTCTAACGTAATTTCGGTTACATTAAAATTAAACATGATTTTTTGAACTTATTGAACTCAATAAAACTAAACGTTAAGTATTTGGCCAACAATTTAAATATAATTGTCATACATTTTTTTTTGATTTTTCGGCATAAAGTGGAGTTGGAAGCTTTGTCAATCCTATCAAATGTTATTTACGGTTAAATGTTTATTAAATATCGAATGTACGCTGCTTTCAAATGCTTTTATATCACTTAATGTCTCATAACGATTTTCCAGAATCAGTTTACGTAGAGCTTCGCTTGTTGCAGATTTAAATCTTTTTGTAATTATTCCTGTTCAATAAAATGTAGGAAAAATTAAAATATCGCACAAATACCAGAGATGAATTCAATTCCTTGGGTGAAAAAACCTTTAACTTCTAAGAAATTAAAAGACGCAGAAGTCAAGACATTGTTGGTTTTTTTAACGGTTAGCATACCATACTCAAATATGTTTGATTTGTCATTGCGTATTATTGAAAAATAATTGTGGATATATCGATACCTATTTGATTTGTTGTGTAATTTTCGCGCTCTATTTAAAATAATCATTTCTGTATTCTGCCTTCTCGCAGCGTCTTTGCAGCATTTGTTTTTGTCTTGAATAGCCTGTAGTGGTTCACCTAACCGTCGTTTGTTGTTGCTCAATTTGATCGACGGTAGGTCTTCACCTCATATTCGCTTTCGCGCTGTGCGATTTGATTTTGCTCATCGGCTATTCTTTTTGTAAACGTTGTTTGCTTATTACTAATATTTTTGCTTGACTCATTTTTGAGTGATTTTGGCAATTTTTGAGTAATTTTCTTTACTTTTCGTTACATTCTCATTCTCTTAACTACTAATACATTTATAGCAAGAGTATGTCTTGCTGTTTCGAAAACTGCTCACACAAATGGTCTGAATCTGGTCAAGCACAATTTATTCATTGCTGGTTGTGTGCTAATATTATACAGTCTGAGTGAGCCGTTTTATTTTGGCGGAATTATGATAAAATCAACAAACTGAATGCCGCCACGGTTAAACCTAAAGGTGGCATTCGATGGGTGAGCCCATCATGTTATGTTATGCAGACTGATGTCAGCAAGATGTACCATACGGTACGCAATCAGTTTATTAAACTGAGTAATGCAGCCAAACGACTGTTGACCGATTTTGACTCTAGCGTTGACTTGCTTAGCCGCGTCGTACAGAAGGAGCTAATCTTTTAACTGATCCCGTGCCTATCCCTTTTTCCTCTTCTCCCACCCTCAACTCCACACCTAACTTGTTACATGTTTCCCCTGTAGTTTCTTTATTCCCTTTTCCTAGAAATTTTTCCAAATTCTCCCCGCTACTTACGCCAGTTGCTGCACCCACAGCTCCAAAAGTTGATCCACTTCGATCTACAAGTACTGTGATGATAGCCACTCCACGTAAACATAGGCATTCCCCTATCCCGGCTCTTTCCCCAATAGTAAGTCCTCCTACTATACTTCCTACTCACTTTGTCATTGCTCCTCGTAGGCAAGTTTTTGTGTCATGACAATCTGCTGAATGAATGCGAATCTATAGTTTCATATGTTTCCTACGCCTAGAGAAATCTCTATTTGTAATATTAGTGTTTCTCTGATTTCTTTAATACCATCTGCGATTCTATTTGGTGGCCTCCTCACATGATTGCTTATGAGTTTAAGCCAAAAACGAACGCAGCGTCCACCTGTATCCCTTTCTACTAGTATACCTCCAACCAATGTCTCAAAAAACTAAGATATTTGTCTGACTATGTTACTATTCAATGTCAGAATATTAGAGGTCTTCTTTCAATCAATACCAAATCTGATTGTGAAATTTTTTCAAATAATTTTACAATTTTTGGACACGACCGGTTAACCCGCCGTGGTGGTGGCGTATTAATAACCGTTGAATCCCCACTACAATCAGAATTGGTAGCGTTGCAGTCTTCCTCTGATTTTGAAATAGTTGCTCTATAAATGATCTCTTCCATCATCTGCTCTCTTTATCATCTGTTGGGATTCATATTCCTCCTGTTTCTGATATTCAAATTTACATGCAACATTTAGCTGTGTAAACGAAGTATTTTCTCTAGCGCGTGACAATGAGGAATTTGTTGTGTTGGGTGATTTAAACTTGCCGCCATAAGTTGGTCGTTTTTCATAGGCGGTAATTATCTTATTCCCTCCTTTCATGACTTTTTAGATGGTATATTTGATCTTCCTATTTACCAATTAAATTCAATTCCTAACAACCTAAATAGAATCTTAGATCTTGCTTTTATAAATTATTACTCTAATGCTTCTATCTCCAGGTCAAATCAATTACCTCTGCCTGAAGATCCTTATTATCCTACTATAGAAATCTCGCACTATGTATCTAACCCATTTATCTTGCCCTCACCTATTCCTACTGAGCAACACCGTTAATTCGCAAAACGTAACTTCACTTTCTTAATCAACCTATCTAATTTTGTACTTGCTCAACAACGCAGTTGACATTGATATCACTCCATGCCCCTTTCAGAATATACTTAACTCTCTATAAGATATCTGCATTCCGTACTCTTATCGTTAATCTAGTTCGTCTAAGCCACCTTGGCTTACAGTCAGTCTCTCAAACTTAAAAAATATTGTATTAGGTCTAAATGTTTTAAAAAACTTAAGATGTCTGGATCTAATCTTGACTTATCTAAATATTCTATCACTAAATCTATCTTCTTTCTGTTTAACTCTCAATGTTACACAGGATATATCGCACGATGTAAAAACTAATTTGCTAGTAATCCCAAACTCTTATACTCCTTCGTAAACTCTAAGCGTAAATCTGTGCGCCTCCCATCTTCTTTCTCTTTTGGCAAAGAAAAAGCGAAAGGCGAAAAGGCTAACGGCTGCTGCTTATTTGTTTACCAAATTTTTCATGCACCTATTCACCTATTCCTTACACTTATAATCTCTATCCCTACAGTATACCTTCATCTTACTTCATTTTCGCCACCCTAAAATGTGAGTCTTTCCTAATCTCTGCTTTAAAATCTGTAAAATTTTCTTATTCACCCGGTCCGGATAATATTCCAAGTTGTGTCTTAAAAGTGTGTAGCATTTCTGTACTTCAATCTCTTCTTTAACTTTTTACTCTTTCACTTACCGGAGACTTTCCCTGTCTTTACAAAGTCTCATTTATCATACCAATCCTTGGAAAAGATGGAAAGTCTGATATCTCTTAGTAAAGAGGTATTGCAAAATTGTCTGCCATTCCAAAACTATTTGAAAATATCATAGTCAACTTTGCAACATCTCTGTAAATCTATTATTTCTTCTTCCCAACATGGCTTTGTAAAGAGTGGGATGACTACGACCAACCTGTTGGAAATATCGTCTCTTATTCACGATGCGTTGAAACAGAAAATGCAAACTGACATCAGTAGGGCATTTGACTCTACACACCATGATCTATTATTTCTTAAACTCCGTTGTATTGGGTTCCCTCCTTCTTTTCTACCTTGGATTTCTTTTCACCTAAAAGGTAGAACCCAAAAGTTGTATTCAGATCAGCAATCTCCAGACCAATCTATGTTACTTCTGGCGTAACATAGCGAACCACCTTGGTCGATAATATCTTATACCTTGCGTCCAGTATATCACATTCGCGTATACTCTGACGATATTAAACTTATATTATAATTTAAATAACATTCTCAACTTGGTCTTCTTCAGCGTGATCTAAACTCCATGCAACTCTGGTGCTCAGCCAATCATCTTCATCTAAAGTGTTCTAAGTGCATGTCTATGACTTTTTGCCTATTGGAGCTATACCATGGTACATATACCATTCGTAATCTTTCTTTAGAAGATATATTTACTGTTAAAGATTTAGGTGCTTTTTTCGATTTTAAGCTCAATTTTAACTTACATATTGCATCTATTGTCAATGTTGCCAAAGGCGTTCTAACTTCATTAAGCGTTGGTTAAAAGAATTTAACGATCCTTTCACTACGAAAGTATTTTTCGTATCACTAGTACGTCCTGATCTCGAATAATCGAGGCCCGCATAAAGTCAGTCCAAAAGCAAATTCTTTTCTTTTCGTGGTCTCATTTGAGATCCCAATCTTCGTTTGCCTTCCTGCTCTAGCAGACTTTAACTGTAACATCTTTCCACTTTAGCTAACCGTATAACAAATCTAGCTGTTTTATTTATTGAAAAAATTAATGAATGGCACCAAAGATTGTTCTACTCTTATAAGCCACCTTAATTTCTCTATTCCTTATAGACCTACTAAGAACTATCTTCCTCTATATCTTCCTATGATCACCACTGATTATGCCTTGCACAATCCTTTCCTTCGTTGTCCACTAACTACCGCATTAAATACCTTACGAGATGGAGCTTGTTCATCCATACGAGCACCATGACCCATAATGTGAATTCACTTAACCACGAATCGGACCGAAAATCTTACGAAGACTTTTTCTCTCGAACACTTCAAGAGCAACTGCATCTGTCTGAGTTGTCCAGGATTCTGCTCCATACAGAAGTACCGGAAGGATGATCGACTTTTAGAGCGCTATTTTTGTCCGGCGAGATGAGGTCTCTGCTGTTCATTTGCCTACTGAGCCCAAAGTAGCACCGGCTAGCAGATGTAATTCTCCGTTTAATTTCAAGGATTACAAGGCATACGACCAATTGAGAATCGCGCCGCGATTCTCTGCTGGAGCATGCCATAAACTTTGTTTTCCCCATGTTTACACGAAGCCCTACTTTAGCCGATTCCCTTTCAATAGCGTCTTTGTAGTCGACAAAAAGGTGGTGGGTGTCCATCTGGCTCTCGTGCCACTTCTTCAGGATTTGGCGCAGTGTGAATATTTGGTCAATGGTGGACCTACCAGATCTGAAACCGCACTCATAAGGTCCAATCAGTGCCTCAGCAAATGGTTTCAGCCTTTCACACAGTACGTTTGTCAGAACGTTGTATGCGACTGGCAGTAGACTGATGCTACGGTAGTTTGCCCGCAGCGTGGCAGCACCCTTCTTCAGTACAGGACAGATCAACCTAAAGTTTTAATCTTCGGGTATGCTCTCCACTAGCCATATATCGCATAGGAGTTGGTGCATACACCTTACCAACTCTTCGCCTTCAGCCTTAAACAATTCAGCTGAAAAGCCATCAGCACCTGTAGCTTTATTGTTCTTCAGCCGCTGTATTGCGGCCTCGATTTCACCATGGCTAGGAATCGGTATATCGACATCGTCGTTGATTGGGGTTTGTGGATCACTTTCTCCCAAATTAGTATTCAAGTCATCGCCTTCCATAAGACTTGAGAAGTGATCCCTCCATAACCTTAACTTGACCCTTGCATCTGTGACCAGATTTCCGTCATCGTCTCTGCAGGCGAGCCCCCTAGCTCTATACCCTTGAGTAAGGCAGTTTACCCTCGGGTAAAAGTGACAGGCATCATTTCTGCTTCTGCTACACTCGATTCTCTTACACTCCAGCCTTTCTAAATCTCTTTTCTTGCGTTTAAAAAGGAGCTTCTCCTCCCTTCTCTTAGCCCTGTACGTCTCTACTAATGTCCGGGTAGCACCAGATTTAAAGCACTTCCTGCGCCGAAGCTCGCAAAGAGTGGGATATTTGCGCCCACATATCACTAGCATTTTCCGGCCTCGAGATTGTTTGGCATAGTAGGTTAGAGAGTCGTGTGGAGAATGCATCCTTCGTCTGTTGTGATTGCAGCCTTCCGATGTCCAGCTTTCTTGACATACTTCGACGTGCTACTTTCGCAACACATAGCCGTGTGCGAACCTTAGCTGCAACAAGGTTATGATCAGAGTCTATGTTGGGACCCAAGTATGTTGGATGCATGCCTTGCATCGATCACAACATGATCAAGCTGATTACGAGTCAGTCGATCAGGGGACAACCAGGTTGCCTTGTGTATATCCAGATGACGAAATCCTGTACTACGTACTACCATGTTGAGCGCCGCTGCAAAGCCTATTAACCTAAGACCATTGCCCGAGGTGGCATCATGTAGGCCATGGTGCCCGACGGTTGCACCAAAAACACCTTTCCGCCCAATCTTGGCATTACAGTCTGCAAGTAGGATTTTAATGTCATGAGTTGGACAGCACCGTATACACGGTCAAGCTCCGCGTAGAAGGTGTCCTTCGTGCCATCGTCTTTGTCCTCCGTTGGGGCATGCGCGCAGATCAGGCTGATGTTGAAGAATTTGGCAGTTATCTGGATCGTGGCAACTCTGTCACTTATTGGCACAAAGTGAGATACTCGGTTTCGGAGTCTGGCTCCCACAAAAAATCCACAACCAAATTCATGCCTTTCTGGATGGCAGCTGTAGTATATGTTACAATATTTCCTCTTCTTGCAGACCTGTCCCGTCCATCGTATTTCCTGATAGCGGTAATATCGGCCTTGCATTTTTTGAGGGTATCTGCTAGCTGTTGAGCAGTACCGGATCTGTAGAGTGTACGTACATTCCAAGTGCATACTCTCAAATCATAGTCCTTTTTTTGTTTGCGGTGGTCGTCAACGTTGTTTGGGGTTCTTGAAAGCAATCAGACACTTTGCCTTGGCTTCTCACACTCCCATCACCCCAAAAAAAAAAAAAAAACAAATGTGGAACGCTTCACGATATTGCGTGTCATCATTCGGTGATACGTACTATAAATACCATTGTCATGTGACCATGTCACGGTCGCCATGTATTAATAGTGTTGCTTCTAGTAACGCAAAAGGCATGTATTGATGGTGTTGCCCATCAGGCGGATTTATTTAAACTGTTACAATAATTACATATTTTCTAAAAGCTACATCGCGTAGCTGCGCTGCCATTCACGCTGGCAGTCACCCGTGGGAAACGCCGACGCTGCACTTTAGTGGTTCAAGCATATTTGTATGCTCCTATTACTCTGCACTTGAAATATGCTTGAGACTGAAGTTTATATAAATGCTGGAACAAAGTGTTACAGTGTGTTTCATATTTAAGATATAATAAATAATACCTCCAGAGCTTTTCCACTTTTTGATTTTTAATTTTCAGATTACCTTTGAAATTTTACATTGTTAAATTTATGTTAAACTTTTTCTGCTAGTTGACAGTTTGTAGTCGTCTCTAAATTAAATAAATAAAATTAAATAAATAAATAAAAGGTTAGAAAACTATTTTCTCATTTATTGAAACTATATATATCATTTATATAAATTGTTTACAATATTAGAATGGGCCCGGAAAATTTGTGCCTGGAAAGCGACTATCACACCGACCACATCCAATACTTTGTGACAATGCGCTGGGTGCAGCTAACCGCAGCGACACCAACAGTAGTAGTAGCCCTTCAGGCAATAGCCAGCCCACTGATCAAAGTGCGCTAGGCAGCACTGTAGTCGAAGTGGCTACTGCAAGGAATGGGCTGCAGCAGCATTACCATCACCCACATGAACAGGAACATCAGCAGCATCAATATCAACATCATAATTTAATTAGAGCGGTACCCGTTTCAAGGTAAGTTTAATAAACACATAACACAAAAACACAGTGTTGGAATGCCAAAATAAAAAAATTTTCATTAGGAAGTATTTTTCTCAATAGACGTATACTTAGCCAACAATAGGAAACTGTTCGTGTTCTACAAGGTGGTATCTGGTTAAAATATAATTTTAAAGCATTGTTGTGAATTTTACCTTGAGTGACGATCCATTGAAATGTATGCTAAGCAAGTAACAAGTGTTTGATCACATGATATCATTATTATTAATTGGATATGCCATAATAGACACTCTAAGTGAATTGCACTTAACACTGCATTGACACACATAATAAAAACACTTATTTCTTGCGCTTGGATTAACACTGCAGTGACTTCACTGCCTTCAACATATTTAAATTTATCTTAATACCTTTATATATATATATATATATATATAAAGTGTATATATATATATATATATATTTAAATTTATATTAATACCTTTATATATATATATATATACACTTTATATATGTATAATATATATATATATATATATATAAATTATTGATTTATTAATATGTTTCTTTATTTTCGTGGTTATGGTGGACGAACAGAATACAGTAATTAATTTTTTTGTCCTTTAACCTCTGCGCAAAAATGTGCATTTTCGTTTTGATTTGCGTGGCAATGACCTATTCGTTTAATATTCCAATCAACTAGCTCATTATCTCTTTAGTCAATCCTATATTGTAAGACAAAGCTCAGCTTTATATTTGAAAGGTAGCACCCAAAAAGTGTTACTGAGGTCTTCTACTTCGAGGTCCATTTCTGTCACTTCTGGTTTACCTCAAGGTAGCCATTAGGATTTTTATTATTACCTATTATTCACTCTTTTTATTAATGATTTACCTACCATTATTTTTCATTCCGATTGTCTCATCTATGCAGATGATGTTAAGCTTATCTGTTCACACACTGATCCCACTCAAAACTATTTGCAAGAAGAATTAAGTACTTTACAACGCTGGTATTTGACCAATCAGTTGCATCTTAACTGTACAAAATGTATTTAGGCTCCTATTCGATTGGCAATATTCCATCCATAATAATCCTAGAAAAACTCTTGGTGCTATTTTTCTATACATACTGATTATAGGCAATATAGACTCTTCTTTCCTTTTAGGTCGTCTTAGTTTTACTATTCCTCGTCGATGTACTAGAAATTATATCCCATTGTCCCTTCCTACATGCACAACAGATTATTCTTTATCAGCTTAATTAAATTATAATAATCTCTGCAACGTGTTCTCAAATGCATCTTCTCTTTTTTCTTTAAAATGTTCTCTTTTCCTATATCTTAGTAGAAACAATTAACCTCCTTTCTAGCTACATTTCTTTAATTTATCTTACTTCCTTTTAATTTTCATTATTCTGCTAGTTTTATATACTATCACTTCTAATAGTATATTAATTAGTAGCAGTGTAAGCCCTATTTACCAATTCTCTTATACATTAATATTCAATATACTATGCTTCTATATACTATTAGTATAGTATTAATATAGTATATACGTAAGTAATAGTATATTGTCAATATTCGAATACTCCTTTATTCTACACTAATATACTAATTTATTGATCTGATTGGGTTTTTTCTGGGTTTTCCCCAATCCTTGTAACAAATGTTGGGTTTTTTTTAAATTAAATCAAATTTTCTTATATTTGTATTCCACAGATTGAAATTTAAGTTTTTAATTTTTTTTTTTATTTATATTCAATTCTAATTATTTCTATTTTAGTTTTTCAATTTAAATTTTTATTATTATTTTTCTTTTCAATATTTTCTTTTGTTAAATTTAATTCGTTGTCAGCTGCCTTAAGTTGACTTAAATAAATTAATAATAATAAATAATAGTCTAACTTGGTGCCTTCATTTTTCTAATTTCTTGGAAGTTAACAGTTAATTTGATATGTGTGTGTGGCCATTTAAAAAATTTTGTTTACAATTATCAGCTGTTTAAAACAATTATTGGCAAGCGATGCCACATTTTTATTCAATAGTTTAGCCAGTATCTACGCCTGTATCTTACTGACCATGGTTAGGCCCTAAAGTATAAATTTACCTCACAAGTTTTTGTATGGTTTTGACCTGTTTACTGAGGTCGCACCGACTTTTTTTTCACTAATGACTCCTTACTGGCGTCCGTGTAAATACCCTACTACCATTGTTATTTTGATTGTTGTTATTATTATGATATTGGTGGTTGTAACCACGACCATTGCCTATACCACGATAATTACCTCATAAGTTATTACCGTCGTATCCATGACCTCTCTGGGAATATAATATAGCACTTGCATTTCCAGTCATTTCTGTACTGCAGTATATAAATTAAGTATTTCCAATTCTTTCGCGGCTACCACTGTGATTGGTTCCAAGTGGCTGGGCTGCGTTATGCAGAATCCTACCCAGTCTATGTGTTTGATGTAATCGACCTCGTTTTTCGAGAAATCGATTACGTCGTCCACGTAGACGAATCAGGTTTTTGTTTGCGAAGAACATCGTCGATCGCCCTTTCGAATATGCTGGACGCGTTCTTGAGGCCGAAAGGCAGGCGACAGAATTCGTACTTTCCTCTGTTAACGGAGAAAGCAGTCTTTTCGCGATCGCTCTCAGCAAGATTGATTTTATGGAAGCCGGATTTAACATCTAACGTGGTAAAGTTCTACACTTTGCGGAGGTTCGTTAAGATCATAGGGATGCGTGGCACCGGATATTTATCGTCTACAGCAAGCTCATTCAGTTTTCTGAAGTTGATAACGAGATGTTTCTTCTTAGCGCCAAGTTCGTGGCGTCCTTTTTTTATCGACGACCCATGTGAGGCTGTTATAGGGGGACACCGAGGGACGTATAATGTTGTTGTGTAATAGGTCTTTCATTTCTTTATAAGCAAAGTCTTGTACACCCATTTGTAGGGGGTACCACTGAATAGACGGGGTCCTTGGTTTTTGTACGAATATTTGCAACAACAGACGTATTGAAAGGAAGGAGTTCTTTGGCGGTGGAAAATACCTTGATTCTGTTGAGAATCATTTTCTTGAACTCAGGTTTTACTGAGGCAGGTATGGACAGGCTGTCAATGTTTGTGAAGTACACATCGCGAGAGGGAAGGTAATTCTTTTTCCCTTTAGTGGAACCAATGTCGACAAGAAATCTTAATGTTCTCCCAGCGAGCTCTCGCGTGATATACGGGAGCCAGAGCGTCCCCTTAAAAATGCAGGGCTTCGACTTCATCTTGTGACTCATCATCGTCGTCATTATAGCCTTATTCGTCAGCCGCAGGTGCAGCCAAGTCGTTGTATTTATCCCCTCCATCATCAGTGACATGCTGCACTAGAGTGAATACTCTTTGACGCCGTTGATCGGAAATGCGATCGGATTGGTTTCATCTCTTGAACATTTGAGGTTGATAAGACTAATACTCTTTTTTAAAGAGACTGGGTTGCCTGAACTTGGATGATGCTCAATCAACATCCATTGGCTCGGTTTTCTGGGGCTCGGAATAGTCATTGGAGTGTGACTATTTGGGATCTGCTAAGTTCTGAAATTCCCCTGTCTAGCGACAAAATGTGGGTTCTTTTCATAAGCGCGAGAGTTACTAAACTCTTGATGGCGCCCGTGAATCCTTTCTGAAGTCTCTCAACTGCGCTTTTAAAGAAGTTCGCAGTGTAAAGGCTCCTTTCATTGCTAACCTCAGCTTCCTTGGCCAGAGCCATGGCGGTAGGCAAAACTTTGGCCCGCGAGGGGAACGCTGCGGTCCTCACGGGTCTTCTGAGGCCCGAAAAGAACGCATTTATGGCGTTGTCCCTCGTTTCTGTGTTTAGGAAGGTAGCTGTCGGTATCGTTAGTTATAACTTTTTTGTTTGTGATGAGAGTTAGCTCCTTGCCAATCTCATCATAATACCTCATTAATGGTAAATCTCCTTGCGGGGTCATGTCAAGCTCATGCTGCAAGTCCCGCAACGGAGTCCTTTCCGAGAATGTAAAGTGTAGTCTTGAAATAATAGCATTAAAATTCAATGCAGTGTTGAATGACATTAGCAGGACGTTTGCAATCCCTTTAATTTTATGCCTTATCATGTTCACTTCTTGGTAGTGCTTAAAACTAGCGTCATACGGCTCAAATAGCTCGTATGCATATAGTTCGTGTTGGCGCCAGGCAACGTATTCGTCTAAGTCACCTCGAAAGTCTGGAATGGACTTGATCATGTCTAACGACTCGTCACAAGTGACACCTGGCCGCACAGAGATTCTTTTAAGCACCTTGACTTCTGCAGTTTCCGGTGTTGCCTGTAGCTGACCAATTTGAGCCCCCAATTGGTCAAGTTCGCCGTCAAACTGAGATTTGCATTCCGCACATGCTACACATGAAGCTATACGCGAAGCTGTTGTGCGTCTAAACTCATTTTCGAGGGTTATATGGACTGTTTAAATAGGTCAGAGTCGTCGTCACTATCTTGGTTTATTGCTTCCCTATATCTCGTAGACCGACTCATGTATTGAGTTTTAATTTGTTTGTGTGTGGGGGCCGAAAAAATGTATAATCGGCAACACACTTGTATGGAAGATAAAAATTTTTTTTTCTATTTTACACAGTAATATTTTATGGGACATAACGTTTGGACCGAACTGATTGTGAGGGTGGGCCGAAAATATATACAATCGGCAGAAATTAATGCTCAATATAAAGTTAGAAATAGGGTAATATTCTCTAAACGAACATCTCACTCACATGTTTCTCTTATTAAACGCTATGGAATTTGACGACTCCGCCGTTGTTTTCCCTATCGTTAAAGTTGCTGTTGCTGTTGTTGCTGCTGCCGCCGTCGCTGCTCTTGTCGTTGCTGCCACTGCCGTTGAACATAGAGTCGTGTTCGCAGCAGTCGATTCTGGTTATTGTAAGTCAGTCCTTGACCACTTCTCCGCTGGCCGGAGCTCTCCAGCGGCTTCGGTGTACTTTGCGTAAGGATGATGGTGTAGAGCGTTCAAATTTGAAGCTGGCATTTTTTTTATTAAAATTTTTAGTAATTGTTTGAGTTGTTCGGATTGTTAGTGTAACCATTTACCACTTAAATTTAACTGTTGGCATTAGCCTTTAATAACAAAATTTAGATTGTTTCTTTGTAACTTTCTGTTCCAGGTTTTGGTGTTAGTTTGCACTAGTAATTAAATACGATCGTTGGCGTTAGCCTTTAATAACACAATTTTTTGCGGTTACCTTTGATTTTAACTTTGTTGTTCTTAAATGACATGTTTTGCAAGTCCTTAGACTGAGTTGGGAGCCACTTAAGTAGTTCCACTTCTTCCGCGTTAGCGAAATGATATAATGGAGTAATATCGCGTTAGCGACAGACAAAAACGTGCGCGTTGGCTTAGTTCAATCTTTATTCTGATCAAAGTAGGATATTACAACTATGTTAAAGACGGCAGAGCCGGCTACATTGTCCGCGGTAATGCTGAGCTTGCGCCTCGTGCATGGCTTTAGATCACCGCAGCGGACGTTCCATTCGGGTACGCAGATTGTGTATTTCGCATGGTCAGCGTCTTTAGGTTTAGTACCCTGTGCCCAATTTGAAAAACTGAGTAACTGTACTTAACTTATATACTTTGTTACAGCTTCAATCATTGCTTTAAATGTACCTGCTTACAGAATTGTTTTTTACAATATCTGCCGTGTTCACAAATTTTTATCATAGTAGCTATTGCTTCCATTGTGCTAAAGATGTCTGCATCCTCTGCATTCAATCCTTCGTCTATATACTTAGATTCCAACAATTTTCATAAATTATGGATTTCGTTGGTGAGCTGTGTGGCTGCCTTCCTTTTTTGATTTAAATTTGCCATTTTACTTTAACTACGTCGGAAGATTCACCGACAATAGTAGTTTTTAACTTGTCCATAATTGCAAGTATTATAATCTCCTTTTGGCGTTTGTTTAAGGCTAAGCCAATTATTATTATTATATATTATCACCTCAATAGCAATACATTTATACAGTCCTTTCGTTAAATTGACCAACTGAATTGCTGTTAAAAATCAATTGCTGTTAAAGACTAATTGTTGAATCATACTGCTAAAGTTAGGATCTCTAATGTTGACTTCAGCGATGGCTCTATATGTTGCCAAAGTTGTTAAGCTTCCAGTTTACGATTTCAAAATTTAGATTATATCAAGGTTGTTGGCTCTGCTCATATAGCGTTTCTTGATTATTTTATTATGCTTTACATATAAATGGCATCAAAGGAAACTGAGCGACATTGACAATGGTCAGTATTAAAAGTAAGATCCACACTGATTGTATATCATCTACTATGAGCTGCTAAATCTAGGCGAAACCATTAATGCGGATCGTTATCGACTACAACTAAAGCGTTTGAGCAGTGCATTGTATGAAAAACGGTCAAGAACATCAACATGACAACGCTCGGCCCCAAGGTCAAAAATTACCTGAAAACGCTAAAATGGGAGGTCCCACCCCACCCGCCGTAATTTCCAGACCTTGCTCCTTCAGACTACTGGCTTTTTCGACGGATGCAAAACGATTTGGGCGGCCACAGGTTTGGCTCTTTTGAATAAATCAAAAAAGGGCTCGATGATGGGATCGAGGCCAGAGAGGATTCATTTTTTCGTGATGGTTTTCGAAAATTACCAGAGTGATGGGAAAAAGTAGCTTCTGATGGACAATACTTTTTTTTACTTTTTTTAAAAAAAAAAAAAAATTTTTTTTATTCACAGAAAAACGGACCTCATTAATTTGTACACCCAATATAATATGTATTATGTGGGCATAAAACACGAACACTAATAGTTATTGTTCTGATTGTGTCCTGGATTTTTCCCCAATTCTTGCAACAAATGTTGGAACAATTCAAATATAAAATCATTTTTATTAATACCCCCAGACTTTACTTCCTATTAATTTCCAGATTTCTTTTAATATTTTTATATTGTACAATTTATGTTAAACTTTTTTCCGCTAGTCGACTGTTTTTAGTCGTCTCTAAATAAAATAAATAAAATAAAATAAAAATAGGATATCTCTCAAGGAGTTCTTATAAATACACGTAATGCGTCCAACCTGTACTTTTCATTGAGTGACATCACCAACGTTCTACCGCATGTTATTATTGTTTTGCTCGTAAGAAATGTCAGCGTGTTCTCGACTTTGTCGAAGAATTAAGTCAGTGTCATGTCGCCTTCTCGTAACGTCGATAGCTCCCGCTCTGTTAGGTAGATTCGTCTGCATATGTAAAATCGAGACGATTGATCATTTCCTTGAAATTCAAACAAAGCCAGTACAGTATTTTCTGAGTTTTTTTTACTTTATTCCGCATAATGCCAAGTGCTTGGTGATATGTTGAACTGGCCTCGTAGTTTTCAAACACTTTAAACGCGACATGAGCCGCTTGTCTCCACGACACATATGTTTCACATTTGCCCTCAAAGTCTGGAAAATACTTTATTATATCTAGTGGTTCAGTGCACATAATACCCGGTATAATTTCAGCATCTCTGTAAGTTCCCAACTCTACTGCTGTTTGTAACTTTTTCTGTACGCTCGCTAATCTCGTTTAAATGCTTATCAAATACCTCTTTTTGACTTGCATGAGCACCCGCAACAGCACTCTGTAGTATTGCTTTTAACTGATCTGCTGATAAATTCATTTGAAGAGCTTGATTTTTATCTACCCACCAATTCCTTTTTTTCGCGTCTCTCACACCTCCGATTGTTATGAAAGTTTAAGATTTTATTATTTTACCAATAGGTGTTGTAGTTGCCAAATGTTACCTTTGTATTTTCTTAAGATTACTTAAGTGTCGAAAAATTTAAGTTCAGCTAGTGTTGATGCTATTTGTTGTAATTAAAGAATCGACAGTGTTAAAGTCGGTTGAGTGGGCTTACTCCAGTTGTTTTGTCTTCTTTTCCAGGTAACGTACGTTTTAAAAAACGGCGCCAATTATAGATTTATTAATTTGATTCTTTATTTTCGTGTCAATGGCCGACGAACAGAATACTACAATTTTATTCTCATTTAACCAAAGCAAAACCAAGCAAAAATGTCCGTTTTCGTTTTGATTTGCGTGGTAATAACCTATTCGTTTAATATTCCAATATCAACTAGCTCACTATCTCTTTAGTCAATTTTACATTGTAAGACAAAGCTCAGCTGTTATCTAAAAAGCTTCGGGCTCTTGCATTGATATTTCTTTGCTGCTGAGTGATTGCTTTAACATACATATATGTTAATATAAATATATATACATGTATATATATGATAGATTCGTAGATTCAAGATGAAAAAACCCAGTATAATAATGTTTCGAAGGTGAAATTTTATTCTTGAAGTATTATTTTTCAATGACATTAATTAATCAATTGTAATATTTTTGTTTACTTTTCAAAACGCTTTAAATTTTAAAGAAAATTTCCGCGTTTTGGTTAATCGTATAAATCAGACTGATTCGCTTTATTTTTTAAATTAATTTTTTAATCGTGCATGTATATACATGTATAAAACCTATTGTTTAGAAGTACTGTACATGAAAATGTATATAAAAGAACCAGCTTAGAATTGGTTTTGCATAACGGGCTGCGCAAGAATTATTTAATTTAGCAGTATAAGATATTTTGAAATGTAAGTGGATGTCGTGGTCCGTGTGTAAAAACTAGGAACGTAGTGGTTTTGTTCCGAATTTTAGCACTCAGCAAATCATTAGAAGGCAGTGCCTCTAACTGCCTGTTCCAAATAACATGTGCTGGTATGACATGGAATCAATTCGAGAAATGCTTTCTGCAACGATTTGAATAAAACCCTAGGCGCTATAGTTTTTAACGTCCTTAATAAACACTCAAAAGGCCGAGTGTATTTATCGTTTTACGAGAGCCAACTGGTTACATCGCTGGTGTGAAAATGGAAAGAAATGAGTATCGAACAAAATTTTGTATCTATTGTTTTGACGCACACGGCACAAATTGAACCTAACATGTAACGTACAATATTCACATCCAACAACAACACGCGTAACGTAATGAATAAATGCTTTCGCTTTTAATAAGTTTTCCGTTTCGGAAAATTCAGCGAGTAGGAGAATTCGATTACAAAATGTTATAAAGTGTCACTTTTACGGAAAACAAGGACTCAAAATGATCGATTGCCGTACGAGACGAGACTTCAATAAGGATTTAAGCAGTATACCA
This sequence comes from Hirtodrosophila trivittata, assembly GCA_035045065.1. Taxonomy (NCBI): domain Eukaryota; kingdom Metazoa; phylum Arthropoda; class Insecta; order Diptera; family Drosophilidae; genus Hirtodrosophila; species Hirtodrosophila trivittata. The sequence goes on along the minus strand of JAWNNK010001462.1, from coordinate 205,083 downwards.
CCCGGTCATCAGAGATGAAAATAGGCTCAGTCATCTGCTTCAAATGTAATAAAACCTGGTACTTTGTGTCAGCTGTCCTTGTAGGATCTTTTCGGTGCAAACTCATGCGGAGTAAAAAATCTATGCCCCATAAATGAACAAATTAGCACCTTGATCTAATCTGGTGGGTCACACCCATTTTACTTTGACTCAGGATATAAGTGGTCGCTTGTTAAAAATGTAGAAATGTAAATATGTCACATAATCTCTCAGGCAAATAATACACAATAAAGTGATTCAAAGGGTATTGGCTATAATACTGTAACTAGTATTGTACATTCCAAATTTTGTGAAATGTTAAAACAAGCTAAAGTTATCTCGAAATTCTATTTCATGTTTTTTAAAATGAGCATAGCCAAAACTTTAGCATTACATTATTAATTGACAAGATCGAACTCTTAAAAACAAAATCTTTAACTGCTGCAGTATTTTCTAATGACTGTTCCAATCTAGCCAGTATTGATACACGCTTGTTTGATATATTGAACAAAGAAAAGACAAATTTCACTGACCCACTTTGTGTCGATTATCGCGAATTGAATTCGAATACTGTTGCCGAAAAATATTCGTTGCCAATAACAAATGATAAAATTTCTATGGTACGCGATGTAATGAATTTTTCATGTTTAAATATGGCAAGTGGATTTCATCAGATTCCCATTCACCCAAATTCAGTGGAGCGTACAAAGTTTCTTCATTCCAGAGAGACAGAAACATTCGAATGTTTAGCCATACCTTTCAGGCTGAAGAACGCGCAGTATGTGTTCAAGCTCACGGTTATAAAAGCATTGGATAAGCTTGCCTTCTCGTTTGTTGTATGTAGAGGACATTATGATTGTTGTATTGGTTGACTTACTGTCCTTACAGTCTGTTTCCCAAGTAAGACAGCCTTACATCATATTTTCGGCAATTTATGCCAAGTTTTCACAAAAAGTAAGCCTTTGTTAGATCTTACATGCAAGAACAAAATATTTGAGGGGAAAGAAGAACACGAGAAAGTTCTCCAGAATTGTCAAGACATTAACTGATGCGCCTGTGCTCACAATATTTGATCTCCAGTAACCCATCGAATTACACACGGATGCCACTATGGATGGCTATGGTGCAATTCTATTGCATAAAATCGATAAAAAAGCCTTTTGTTGTCAAATATTATAGTTAGAAAACTACGTCTCCAGAATTCCGATATAATTCATACAAATTAGAAACGCCAGCTTTGTTTAATGCTTGGTATTCTACTATCTGGTATTTATCAAATGTCTTCGTGACAATACTTATATAATCGCTTACTTTTAAGTGACTTCAACATGTGCCTGTCACTATCCAAAACCTCTATCATTAAATACGACCCTCTTAATCTTGATTCTAACTTAGTTTGGTGCTGCTCTTCATCTCATAACCTACATTATATTTTACAACAGTTGCCTTGCTTTTATCGAACCTAGATTTATCGAAGGATTTCATTCTATCAAAAGCGTTAGTTCTAATACTAGCTAAATCTTATTCAACTTCAGTTTGAAGAGGAGAAACCAATCCCTGGGGTCGAGCCTCCTTTCCGATTAACATTTCTAACGGACTTGCCTCAGTTGCATGACCAATTGTCCAATTTAATGCACTGTACTGCACCCAAACGCCTTGCGAAGATCTCTGGCTTGCTCCTACCGCAGTCAACAAATTTTTCAGCGTACTCATCACACGTTCAACTTGGTCATTTGCATGGCTCGCTCCTGTGGCAACTAGATCCATTTTTTGCGAATTACAAAACTCTGAAAATTTCGAACTAGTAAGACATCTACCCTGGTCCGCATAATACGGTTCGGTACCCCAAATAATGACATGTCAGATATCACAGACTTAACGCAACTTTCAGTGTCTAATTTTAGAACGTGATATAAATAAACATATTTGTGTAAGCATCTATCTTAACTATAAAGTACTCTTTTAAATCACTTTTGCCGCTTTATTTTCCTGTAATATGGATATGAACAGTATGCCAAGTTATACTGACCTTTGGGATAGGATAAAGCTCAGCTGGATTTTTCCAGAAGGAGATTTAGAAGATCGACAAGTTATACATTTGGAGACAAGTTCACGAAAGTATTTGTTCATTTTACCAAACCAATAATGTTGATAAACTTTGTCAAGTGTCTTTTGCCAGCCCAGGTCCATAATCGATTCGTGCACTTGATTTATTACTGACAATTTGAATGCTTGTGGCACAACCGGCAAAAAACGTGCTCTACCGTTTCGCTGTGCTTTGCGATGTAAGACGCTTTTTTGAAAACTCCTCAGAGTTTAATTTAGTGACAATTTCAATAATCTCAGGATCTAAACGCTGTTCGGCGAGAAGCCAGTCGCTAGGAATTTAAGCTAAATTTACGTGCATTTCGGAGGTTTTAGGTACAGTTGGATACGATTCGGGAGGCAATGGATTTCTGGACAAAAAGTCAACATAAGTCATACGTTTTTTATCTCTATATTGAATGTCGAAATTGAACGATTTTAAGTAAACCCACCAGCGATGTACCTTAGGAGTCAAATCTATTTTGCTTCGAGAAGCTTTCAATCAGTATACACAACGAAGTCGCGACCTAGTAGACAATGGCGAAAATGGGATACGGTCTGAACAACAGCTAAGGTTTCCAATTCATATGAATGGTACGTAGACGATGAGGTCTATTTTATTGTATATTTATACTTCCAATACAATGTAACTTGAACCTGTATGCAACTCAAAACGATATTGATGGCCGAAAATTATTAGTATTGGTCCATTTGTAAGAATATCCAGCATATAAGTATATTTTAACTTTTTCCAGTTCAGCATACCAAGTAATGATTCCATTTCCAGAAGATAGGGAGTACAACGGTTTCATACATTGAGAAAAATTAAGCACAAATTTGCGAAAATATAAGCCCAAGTCAATAAATTGTCGAACTCCAGTGGTAGTTTGTGGCGGAGGCAAATAAACTTAATGCAGTTATTTTCCGCGAATTGGGCCGAACTTCTCCCGCTCTTATCTCATAGCCCAGATACTGAACTTGTGTTTTAAGAAGACTACATTTATTAATGTTAAATGTGAATCCAGCATTGGTAAGAATGCTTAAAACAATCATTAATCATTCCATTCCAGACTTATTTCTTGGTGATACAACCATAATACCATATAAACGATTACGTATGTGTGAGCACGATCACCCAGAGCATTCATAACTGCGCGCTGAAAGATTGACGGCGCGTTTTTAAGACCAAAAGCCATTATTAAAAATTCAAATTGGAGTCACGAATGCAGTATATTCTATTGAGTCACGGTGAATTGGGATTCGATGAAAACCACTTGCCATATGAAAACATGAAAAAAAGTAAGCTCCTCGAAGTCTGGCTATTTGATCATTGATAATCGGCAACGGGTATTTGTCTGAAACCGTATTTAAGTTAACTTTCCTATAATCGACACGAATACAACGAGTCTGAACTGAACTCTAACTATTTCTCTCTAAGCCTATAAGGACGTCGCTTAAATGTTTTAATAGAGTCGACTAAGCATATTGTTCATTCATCTGTGCTAACTCGTGTACATGGAATTCCATTAATAAATGCTGTCGATTACTTTTCAATAAATTAGTCGCTAAGTCCAATTGCGGCCATCGTTGCGCAGTAGTTGTGAACGGCAAGCGCCAACCGGATAACTGAGTTCAAATCGTTTGTCTGAGCAGGTGGTTCTTCACGGGTGCTAAATAATAGTGAATAATAGCCACTCTTCTGGTGCCCCAGAAAACATGGGCAAATCTTTTGAGAGCGCTGGACGCGCAGAAATTTGTGCGGGTATCAGTTCCGCGCTCGCAGATCCCGATCCAAATAACTGAGTGGGCAAATCCTGCTGCGCTGGAACGTGCTCAGTAAGGGCGGCAGCCCCGCAAGGGCTGGCATCCTAGAGCTCCTGCGTACGTGCCCATGCCTCCATACTGTACGATTGACTGGTTAAAGACAGCTGTGTTTTCGAAAAACCGTAGGTTCACATCATGAGATGTGGAAGAAACAGGCATGTGTGTTGTGCAAGTCTGGATAGCTGATCCTCTTAAAATCTTTGCTCTTGCCAGCATTTTCTAGCAGCCAACGCGGTTGAAGCTGTCCTCGTCAACTTCTTGTGGCTGACCTTGCCCATCCACCAGTGTCCCAGAGCTCCGTGTTGTAGGCGTAGACGACGCGTATGCTTCCGGTTTCAATTAGTCTGAGTCCACCTTCTGCATTGGGTCCACGATTGGGGCTACCGCGGACCATGCAGGCTCACTGAACTGACTCGATGGGCGAGTTTTGAGTGTTAGTATCGTTCATTGTTGCCGGTGAATTCACAGACATGCGTTATCAACCCGCGTGCTCCTTACGATCACAGAGAGTGGCTCTCTCTCGGCCGTGAGATTACGCTCTCGCGGACTCAATTTACTGAGTGAGTCTCACTCACACCTTGAGGTTATGTGCTGCTCGTGCTGCTCACGAGGATTTGGCCCAATACAATCTTGCTGCCACTACCGTCAGTAAGATGTTGAAGATCGACAACTTCTCCTCCCGCCTCCGCTGCTGCAGAATTATTTTAGAATGTTGACCCATGTAACAACGCGCTGGACGCGGTGTACGGAGGCACTTACGTCTAGCCGTAAGTGGTATCAAAATGCAGTTTATTTATAAAAACACACAGTTTTGATACTTCAATAGAAAAGTGAGCTGAAATCTTTATTTAAACATATTAGTGCAACTTCAAATTAGTATATTTAATTACTCACAATTGTGCTCTGCCCGCGCCTCTGCTTTGGTTCGACTTGTCTTGCCGATCTTCTTTTAAGCATTGGCGCGACCAGCCACAACTCAAAACTCAATTGCACAGCTCCTTTGGAAGCTACTGCCGTTCGTGTATGTGCGAACCAGATGCAAAATAAAGGGAGAAAAGGGAATTGCCGATTACCGTTATAGCGGTCTGACAGATTCATACAGTGGGCAAAATTGGATTAGGCGCGCGCTAAATTATTTCTGAATTAGCGACGCAGCACCTTCCATGGAATTACTCAGTTCCATAATACTATAAGTTTACTTACTTCTAGTGGGTGGTCCGAAAGACTTCTACTCCGTCAGTGTCAGGGTTGAATTTAGGCAATATGTCGTCACCGGCATTGTTGTTGCTACATTGTTTTCAAAAGCTCGATCATATTGTGATGTTGTAAGCCGAGAACTTCACCCCACTGATCTCCAGATATTGCAGGAGCTGGCACGAATCCCACTTCTGATGTCGGCTCGACGGAGGTATTATTGTATATTATTATGTTATATATTTATTATTACTATATAACAAGGGCGGGATTTCGTTCTTCTTGCGGAGTGTAGTCTGAGTGTACTTTTGGGAAGCGCAAACTAATGACATTGACAGGTGAATGGTCAAAGATGGTCATTGGCAATGACTGGCATTCTTGATACAGAACTCGGAATTCACTGGCTCCAGCTAGATGACGCTGGTGTTTGACCAATCAGTTGCATCTTAACTGTGTGCAAAATGTATGTTTATGACATTAAGTCGCGCTAGACTCTATTTGGGTTCCTATTCGATTGGCAATATTCCATTGCAACGTATATCTAGGGTTATTTGGGTTCTTATTTGACTGCTAATTAAGTTGTAATTTGCATATCTCTTCTATCACGAATGAAGGCAAGGGAGTACTTGGATTTTTTCAACGTTGGTCAAATGAATTCACTGATTCTTTTCCAAAAAAATCTCTTACATTTCTCTTGTTCGGCCGTTTCTGGAATACTGTTCGTGCGTCTGGTGCCCACATTATGCCCACAGTGCCCACAGTGCGAACAGCAATTTGTGCTGTTCGCTTTACGTGGAATAAACCCCAAATCTTCGCCTACCGTCATACTCCAGAAGGATTTTCATTCTAAATCTTCCTGCCTTAATTAATTGTAGAAAAACTCTTGGTGCTGTTTTTTTACAACATATAAATTGATTATAGGCAATATAGACTTTTCTTTTCGTTTAGGTCGCCTTAGTTTTACTATTCCTCGTCGATGTACTAGAAATTATATTCCATTGCCCCTTTCTACATGCACAACAGATTTTGCTTTATACAGCTCTTTCCATGCGTAATGTGTTAATTATAATAATCTCTGCAAGCGACTTTAACATCCTATCCGATCACTGCGCTGTTGTGTTAAGGATTTATAGCCCAGTCAATGTCAGCAGGCGGAACAGAAAGAGTTCAAACATCGGATTGTTTCAGTATTGACTGAATCAAGTAATAGTCACCAACAGTTCATTGGCAAAGATGTTGACTAAACCATTCACGAGGCTGGTAGATTCTGCAATTACTTGTACAAGAACTGCGCAAGAAATTGGTAGCACAATATCTCAGTAAAGTCGAGCCAAACAGTTTCGAGCTCATTGTCTGGTTTGTCAATCTGGAGTATCTGGAGAGACCCACCAGGCGGCTGGCATCCATTCAATAAATCAGCTGCTTCTGGTGTCCGTTTAACGAGAAAATAGTGCAGACATGTGCTTTCCCTTTAAAGTACTCATACATTCCGTTCATCACCTGTACACCTATGGATGGATGCTTTGTGGAAGCTCCCTTTTATGTAAAGAATTCAGTAATCCACAGGAACCTCAAAGTATTCTCCATCACTCACAAAGTCCAAAGATTCAGCAAGCGAGACAGCACCAGCCTAAACAGACATACAAACACTGAAGTAAACAGCCTTCAAATCCACCAACTCAACAGCAGTTGCCAACTGCCCGTTAAGCCCCACCTCAAACGGTTTACTAGCGTTAGCCACACAAGTTCCTCACCACGTTTACGTCCTAGCAAACAACTCCTGCACTACTTTGAACTGCAGTTTAAAGGTACAATACTTTTTTTTTCTACCGATTGGCCTTAAATAAAACAAAGAATTAGTGAGTTTTCACTATTTACAATAGAACCAGCATTATTATTATTATTTCTGGATAAAGCTCTTGACTAGGTTCATTACCATTTCTCGCCAGATGATTAGCTTGGAATAAACTAATAAAAACAGGCTATATTCGTCAGTTGTGCGGGTTGTATATTTAATTTATAGTTTAATTGTCTACGACGCCCAATCCGATTATTCTCCTGCAGGGTAACAGAAACCTTTCGGTAACCACATGTGGTTATGGTGTACTAAGCTCTAACTAAGTTAAACCTATTAATGTATGGTTCCCTATCCAGTACCTGTTCGATTAGTAATATTATTTTTTATTAATTTATTTATATTACATATTTTTTGGAAAATGTAATCTAACAAATTAATATTTAGCATGATTGCAGAGAGTCTTCTGCTATACTAACTAACATTTTTTGTTTGTTTATATAGTGCATTAGTGCTTTTTTTGAACTTTTTTGAAACTTGTAGGTACATTTTTTTATGTTTTCTATGTTAGGTTAAGTAGGTTTTACGTTTTTTATTTCTTAAAATTTGGGGTTTGTGTTTAGTTGGCAGTCGTGGTATAGGTATAGTATATGTGTTTGGAGCAAATTTATTAAGTTTTTTGTAGCTTTGAAGTGTAGTAGAAGTATAGGTATAGTATATGTGTTTGGAGCAAATTTATAAAGTTTTTTGTAGCTTTGAAGTGAAGTATTTTAAGACTATGCTTATCGCTTTGATTTAGGTTTTTGTAAGTTTTTTTTTTTTTTTTTTAATTTTATTTAATTGTTCTTAAAGGCTAATGTTGTTTCTATTATCTAGAGGGTGCAGTCTTTTTAATCTACGCCTGTTTAAGTTTATGGTTAGACTAGTTGCAAGTTTGTTTGGGTGTACGGTAAGCCTGTCCGTGTATCTGGAGCTGTGTCGCCCAATTAGTTCTGCTATGGTAGGCATGTTCAGGTCTTCATGTAGAACTTTGTTTCTTACGAACCAGTCAGCTCCAGTCCATCTTCTCAGGGCCTTATTTTGCATTGTCTGCAGTTTTTTTATGTGTGTCCTCGCAGCAGTTCCCCAAAGCGGAATTGCGTATGTGAAAACTGGCACTACTATCGCATTGTATATTTTTCTTTTGCTTCGTAGCGACAGTTTGCTAGAGCTCTTTAGCATCCAGTCCAATTTTTTTGATTTTTATTTACAGCTTTTAAGTATTTGAGTGATGTGTAGGCCGTATGTCAGACGTCTGTCAAATGTGACTCCCAAATACTTAACTTTGGTGGCTCTTGAGATTGTAGCTCCTAGTGTGCCGTTTGGACAGTCTCCTCTTTTGGTGGAGAGAATGATGTGCAATGATTTTTCTGTATTAACGGTTATACACCAGCGTTCCGTCCAGCTCTTAATCTCGTCTAGGTAGGCTTGTAGGGTTGCTGAAGCTACTTGCGCAGACGGATTGTTACTTAGTATTACCGTATCATCTGCGTATGTCGCTACTAGCATTCCACTGTCAGGAGAAGGCAACGGCATGTCTGCAGTGTACAATGTGTATAGTGTGGGACCGAGAACACTTCCTTGAGGCACACCTGCTCTTACTGGCCGATTCGACGATGTAGCCTGTTCTTTTGCGACTTCAAAGCTTCTTCCCATCAGGTAGGAGGCCAGCAGTTTGTAGAAAGGTGGGAGGGCAGTCCTTATCTTGCTTAGGAGTCCCAGAAACCAGACGCGGTCGAAGGCCTGTTTGACATCTAGGATGATTGCAGAACAGTATTTCCTATCCTCGAAAGCGCCCAAAATGTGATGGGCAACTCGGTGTATTTGTTCCGGGGTTTCTTGCTGTCTTCTAAATCCAAATTGGTGGTCTGCTATTGACCCTCTCTGATTCAGCTGCACAAGTTCTCGTCGCAAAAGTATTCAAAAGTATTTTATATTTTTAATTAATTCCAGGACCTCATCCTTGGTGCATGGTCCATTGGTGTTGCCTTCTGCGCATGGTGAAATTTGGAATTCCTCTAAATTTTGGATGCTTGGCGATTCAGCGGTCAACAGCGGACTGAATTGTTCCTCTAAGTGATCGGCAAAAGTTTCACCCTGGGCTTCATCTCCCATGAGCCATGCAACAGATGAGCTGCGGATGGGATGTTGACACAGAGGTTGCCTCTTCAGTTTTGAGTGAATCGCCAGAGTCAATTTCAGCACAGGCTGATGACTCGGCTTGTTCTAAAGCATCGCTGATTCGCTTGTTTTGGAGCTTAGCCAGAAGACATTTGAGTTGCCTAGTGTCCTCATTATATTATCTTTTTGAGCTTGCCGTGTGTGTTCGTAGCCATCGATTCCTTGTCCATCGCTTATATGCCAGAAGATTTTCGGCCTGCGGGGTCAGTGGTATGTTATGGCTGTAATGGCATTGTCTTCGATTGGAGCGTGGAGCAGCTAGGAGCGCGGCTTCAACTATGGCATCTTGGCGTTTTTCTGCTGCAAGGTCTACATCTTCGGGGGTGTTAACTACTAGTTCTGGTTGAAGAGAAGAGTGTAGTAGGCGCTTGAAAAGACTCATGTTCGATCCAGCTGGCAGGAGGCGTTGCCTGGTGGGGAAGAACTGTGGCTGCGTGTGTGCTGTAATGACCAGGGGTAAGTGATCGGAGGATAAGTCCAGGCAGTCTTCGATGCTCAGAAGTCGGGCACTGATTCCTTTGTAGGCCGCAAAGTCTATTGCAGTAGGGCTGTGTCCATTTGCTGGATAGCGAGAAGGGGGTTCCAGTCGCAAGTATATTGTAATGCTGATTGTGTATCGCTTCAAATATTATTTCTCCTCGTTGGTTCGCTCTGTTGCTATCCCAAAAAGGATGCCAACCATTCCAATTACTACCAATAATAACTTTCTCCATTCTTTGACTGAGGAGATCAGTGACGTCTTGTTCGCAGATATCAGCATTTGGCGGCAAATATATTGACGCAATTTCTAGTGCTCCGATGGGCGTTGGAAGGCTAAAAGCTGAGACCTGCATTAGTGCATTGGAGAGTGGAAGTAGTGGTGTGTGCGCGATTGTTGATTTTACTAGTAGTGATGATCCGCCAAAGCTGTTAGCTCGTCCACCATAAGCCTGATAATGTTCGTATCCGAATATTTTTGTTGTGGGACACTCAAGTGTTTCAGCTATTAACATGATATCTATGTGCTTCCGTGAGAGAAAAACGGCCAACTCCTGAGCTTTTCTGCTGAGGCCATTGGGGTTCCATATGCCCTCACGAAGAGACATTATTTGGAGCCAAGCTTGGTGATAAGAGCCATAAGGCTGGTCAGTATGTTTGCTCTCTGTGACTGCAGCTCTCTCATTGCTCTGAGTTCCTCATTAATGACATCAAACTGTCGCTGTTGTTGTTGTAGGATTTCCATGATACCTGCATCAGCAGTGAGGGGGTTTTTTGTCGATGCGGCTTAACGGATTGTGTATATTTATGACTTTGTGACTTGGAACAAAAGGTCCAAGTTCTTCTCTTAATTGCTAAACATTAGTGCTGTGATGAAGGCCCTTGAAACAGACTCTGTAAGGCTTGTCTTCCTTCAGTTGGTAGCAATGAAATTGAAGGCCAAATTTCGAGAAGTACTCTTTGACAGCACGGTAGTCATCGCTGCAGCTGGTTAGAATTTCAGCGTCATTCCTTCTCGGTTTAACGACGTAAGAGCTTGGATCGATCACTTGGTCTACTAATCCTTGTAGTTCCCCTATGCTTTTGATATTTGGGCACCAAATGGGAGGCGGTCGAGGCTTTGATTGTGGCGTTGGTTGATCAGCCAATATCGGGGCTTCAGGCATTTCACTGACTTCGTGCTCATCGTCGTCCAGCAGTGCAAAGTGATTTTGTGAAACTGCTTCAGCAGCGGGCTTACTGGTGCTCGGTAGGTCGGTGAAATACAGCTTTTTCTTGAAGGCTTTTGGAGAGCTGAGTTTTCGCTTAGAGTTTTTGTTGGTCGAGTCTTGCACAAGTGACAAATCAATTGATTTTTTGGACATAACCTTATCCAATCGGTCTTGGAGGGCTGCTTTAAACCTTTCGGCAGCTGGATCGGTATTGTCAGCATTAGACATCATGATTGCTGATCTTATATGTTGGTTTTCCTTTGCTGTATGTAACATAGCTGGCGTGGCTGCAAAAGTCTGCAGTGATGTTTTTCTGCCGTGCATAAATGTGCCCCTATAAGTATACACCGGGATTTTCTTATTCAGGACTCGAACCTACGGGTTGCAAGCAAACAGCTGTTTGTACACTTGCAGTTTTATTTGCAGCTTCAGCTTGCAGTGCCTGCCGATCAGACAGTAGAATCGTTCCATTTTGTCCTCGTCCTGCCTTCTATTGTGGAGAAGGTAGGTTCGCCACGGTAATTTTCTATCAAGAATCATCCCTAGATAATTTGGAGTGTCTTTTTCTGGAATGAGCGAGCCGTCGAGGTTCACCGGTGGGCAGACTCCTTTGCCCAAAGCAAAAGTATGATGTGGGTGGATTTTTCATAGTTGTCTGTTATATTCCATCTTTTTAGCCCTATGTTGACAATGTCCAGCTGCTACTGGATAGATTCTAAAGCTTCATGAGGGGTGTTTGCTGTGTATGAGAGTGTTGCCAATAGAATTATCAAGCGATAAGGGGTGAGACTGGATTCAAGTTTTTCAGGCTTTGGTATAAGTATAACCTCAGCACGTTTTCACTGGGTAAGAAGTGTCTTATCTAGAAGCAGCGGCTTATTATGTTGGACAGCAGTTGTGTAAAGTCAGGGGGAGTCATCTTATCGCTCTAGCGTCGATGAGATCATTGCCGGGGGCCTTTTCTCGATTGAGTGTGGCTATCTCGACCACATGTGTTTCAGCAATCGGTGTGTCGCTCAGACAAAGTGATTCCAGAAACCTTCTTGTGTCCTCTTCGTCTTCCAGGAAGCATCGATTGAACGGCGTGAACTTATAGTACAGGTGTTTTGCAAAGGCAACAACTATCTACTTATTATTACGGCACTAGTGTCTGTTTGCATCTTGTACAGCCTCTATTCTTTTAGTGGGTCTTTTAACGAGTTTTGTGACCTGTCCTAGGTTGAGGAGAGGGACCTCGAGACTCTCTTCAAGAACCTATTGAAAGTTCTCCTCCTTATGTTTTGTAATATCTCTTGGAGATGTTTGGTTGCCCTGTTGAAAAGGGTTTTGTCTCGTGTGCTACGCGAGGAAAATCACTTGCGTGTTAGGCGCTTCTTTTTCGTGACAAGAGTAGCTATCTCGGGCGTCTAAAGATATAAGTCTCTGAAGGATATTCTCGGAGAGGAGCTGGGTCTCGGAGTCGCAATCTCTGCAGCGTGGCTGAGGCATTCCACTACGTTGTCGATATCATGAGAGGTGGAGAGAGTATCGTTTGAGTTGACTGTGGTTGTAAACCAAGATCTAAATTGACCTGTATCCATATTGTTTTGGATTAGCCTTTGCAGTCTTCTTTTTGAACGGAGTGTTAATTTGTAGAGTGACAGCGCAGTGGTCAGAGAACAGGCTTTTGTTAATACTGCAGTTGAAATTTGTAGGTGCCTTTTGAGATGGCAAAATGCAGGATGTCTGGTAGCTTGTGCTGGTATGTGGGCTAGTAGGTGGGTTGACCAGGTGAGTGGCAATTGAGGCGTATTTTTTTTTAAACATCGAAATAGTGCTTGCCCTTTGTAGATGCTATTTCGTGATCCGCACCAAGTGTGTTTGGCATTGAAACCAGCTTTAACTACAAATCTGGGCCCTAGACTTTCCAATAGGTGATTGAGCTCATTGTCCCTAGCGTTGTATCTGGGTGGGAGGTAATCTGCCGTAATTGTGATGTCGCCGGAAGAGCTATGCAGCCTTACCTGAGTACACAGAACCCAGTCTTCTTGGTACGCTGGTAGCTCCATGAACTTCAATCCTCTTTTAATTATTATTTTTATTATTGCCGCTCCGCCTCTTGCTACCATTGAGATGATTGGTGTGGATGAAGTTCAGAAAGCGTTCGACCTCTGGGTTGCTTTTTGCTGTTCGCATTCCATATAGTGAGGAAAAGCTTTATTTGCATAGATATCCGTCAACGCTGGCTAGCATTTGCGTCATCTGATTGAATATAATATATTACCCACCAATGTTGGTTCATCCTTTGTCCGGCGTAAGGGTCGTGTAATTACTGCACAAGTGTACGGCCTGAACCACCATGTTGTTTGGTAAGCGAAGTATGCAGTAATGTTTGTTATGCCTGGAAGTATGCACCTTAATTTTATTCTCCAAGACTCAAAGTGCGTGCACTCTGTATCAGAGTTCACAAACGCCCTCTACGGCGATTTTCGGCAATTTATTTATCTCCTCCAACTGCATTTTGTTGTATTGCGGTTGTTCCCAATATCAAATATTAAATTTTTGTTTGAAAACTCATTTAATTTGCTAAAAACACACTACGTGAATATAAATTCAATAGATCAATTAAATACCACCACTTTGCAGATCAATGCCACCAACTAATTTGTCCCAAATCCGTCTTTTATTTTGAAGTCTTTATATGGATGTGAAAACAACTTTGACTGTTTTGCTGACGCAATTTCGCTTCTCTTGACTTCTTGTTCCAATAATGTATAGGGTACAATGACCATCTTACCATTCCAGTATCGGAGCAGAGTACCATCTTTTGACGAATTAGTGTGTATTTCTCTTTTTGCGTCCGTGCTATAAATTCTCAATATACGTTCTAAAATTAGAGAATCTTTTAACTGGCGAACAGCACTGACTTCGGAAATTCTATCCTGAAAAGTGCTCAATAACGATTGAACAGCTTTGATATTTTTTGGGTCTGGAATCTTTCTGACGGTGTTGGCCTTTGCCTCGCTTGTTTAAGCTCTCTGCTAGAAAATAGATATATGCCTGCAGAAAATTACACATTTTCTACTTTATTTTAAACCCATACTCTGCTGTTGTGCTGAATAATTTTTTTTTTTCATTCATTCATCACCTGTATCTACTGAAGGGTGCTCTATTGAAATTGAAAAAGACAGCAAGAAATACCCAGACTTTGGGACAAAAAGCGGTATGTTTCTCTTTGTCCTAAATTCTGTGTACTTTTCGCTGTCTTTTTCAATATCAACATGAAAAATCCATGGAAAATGTCCAGTAGTCCATTACCGAAGTGAATTTGGCTCCTTGCAATACACCGTCTCGATCACTGGCACTGGAAAAAAAACCTTCACTAGCAGTTTTCTGAGTTTGAGAAAGTCTCCGCAGACACGATTTGTACCATCTTTCTTCTTGACGACTACAATGCGGATAGTGTAATTTTCTGATTACGACCTTATGATGCCTGTGCTAAGCGACTTGTCAATCTGCTTGTTTATAGTCTAACCGATAAGGAACGATGCTTCTAGTATAATCTTTAGCTTTGAATTATAGCCTGCACTAAGAAATTAATTGCGATCAAACATCAACATAAGTCAAGGTGTGTTGAAAAGTAAACAGGACTTTTTGAATCTAGCGCCCCCTGGTGGCGTATCTATATGTCGACTGCGTTAGAATCTGCTATCTTTATCGATTGTCCAGTGAGAATTTCATGACATTTCATCGACTGGAAGTAAAGTTATTGCGTTTAACTATTTTAAGTGTCAGTATGTTTGTGTTATCGGTGCGAAAAGGAGCTTCGAACAAACAGCCAACATTAAACTTTGTTATAAAATTGGTAAAACTTTTACCGAAACGTTTCAATTGATGGAACGAGTTTGTGGTGATGATTGCCTATTCAGTAGCAGAGTGCACAAGTGGTTTCAACGTTTTCAAGGTGGTCGTGAGGACCACCACGTGTTGTTGTTTTTTTTTTTAAGTCCTGTTTACTTTAGAACGCACCCTGTAGGGGTTGTGTAACATTGCTGCACAATCTGCGAAATATTAAAACACTTTTCTCCAATGCATCGTTGTAATGTTTTGTTTTGGTTTACTTTGGTTTGGTTTCCTTACTGACCTCATATTGAGATAAAATATTCCTCGCTGACACGCGATAGCTTTTCTTATTTTTTGGACACTACATATACCGAAAGACTATGACCGCACGCAATGAAAGTTGGGCGAAGACTGAGGTTTATATATTAGCTTTACGAAAAGTAATGCGTTACTAATTTAGTGCACCAAAACTATAAAACTAAAAAAAAAAAATTAAAAAAAGAATAAATATATAGATTATATATATATATAAAGTATGTACCCTAAAAAAATTACTGTTGGAGTTTTCCTTTATCTGTAAAAAAATGCTATAAATTGTTGCCTAGATTAATATAATCGGGTTTATACGGTATATACCTCTTCAAACGCAGCTAACTTCATGTAAAATGGATGAAAGATGTTAAAGTGGCAGCCATTACAATAAAAGAAAAAGTAATGTATGTTAATGAAACAAAAATAAAAGGAAACAAAGAGCATACATCAAATTTTGTCTTAAACTTAAAAAAAGTTCACTGAGACTAACGAATTGATGAAAAAAGTTTATGGTGATCATTGTATGAGTCGTACTCAAAATAAATGTGTTAATGGAGAATACCATTTAGGCGTTTTACATCATAAGTGAAGAATAATCGGACGTGTTAGACCCGAATTTCCATCAGGAAACACCTGTTTTGATTGCAACAGCTCACAGAACCAGGACCAAACATGTGAACGAATTTTTTATGGACAAACGGATTTCTCTCTTCGACCTGATCTACCCCGCGTGACTATTTTCTATTTCCGAAATCAAAACCAATATTAAAGAGTATTTTATGATGATATCCCAGCTATTCAAGTATAATATAAATAATATGCACGCTCTGGTTTATCATTGCAAACGTTTTATTGAGTCAAACGAAACCTATTTTGAATAAATAATAACTTTCAAAAATATTATTAAGTAATTTTTTTTTTAATCTATATCGAGTAAGCATAAGTTCGGTTAATTTTGGAGCACATAGTGATAAAATGACATTAAATAAATGAGACTTTTTAAGGAATAGAATGATTTAGTTTATGTTGTTCCTGAAGGGTTTGCGATAAGGTGTAGAGGATTATTGTTATGAAAGCATTTTTGTTTTAAAATAATTAATGTGGCACAGGCAACGAATATATGTTTTATGTTTACTGTATTAGAGGAATTACATAAAGAGCATTATTTTGGTCCTGACGAGGTAATTTACTTTGTGTAATGTTGTTCGTATAATAATTTATGTTTGTGAAATTTTGGTTTGAATTTTTGCATTTTTTGCATTTAAAAATGTTATTTTTTAATAGGGTAGATATTTGCGCTTTGTGAAAGCTGTTTAAATCTGTTGTACAAGGTGGTTTTAAAAAGTTTCCGAACTGTTGGAATAAAATGAAAACTACAAAAGATTTTTGAGTATTTGTTTTTATATTATTCAAAGTAATCTTTCATCGACTGAATACACTTATTAGCACGATCCAATAACATTTCAAATGAGTGTTTTAGCTCGTTGGCCGGAATGACCTTTCGGACGTCGGTGCACGCCTTTTGGATGGCCCCCACTTCAGCCTTCCTTTCATGGATAATTTCAGCATTTCAACAAAAATAAGTCACATGGTACCAAATCAGGTGAATACGGCGAGTGGTTGACGGTGAAAATGCGACTTTCGGTCAAAAAATCGGTCACAAGTGTAAGTGCCAACTTCCTTCTTCGCGATATTCTGGCCGAACTTTCGATAGATGCGGAACAAATCGTGCACACACTCCTGAACCCCAAATGATCGAATAAAATGCGATGGATTGAGTCTTTGGACAATCCCAAATCCGATTTCATGAGCCGCAATGACGATTTCGGCTCAATTTTGATGAATTCACGGACAATTTTGACGATTTGTTTGTTCACTGAAGATTTCGGCCGGCTCGAACGTTCGTCGCCATTCAAGTCTTCCCGACCGTCTTTGAAACGCGTATACCATTCGTAAATAGTGGTACGAGATGGACAATTATTTGCTTGAACTTTTTTCATCAGTTCGTGAGTTTCGGTAAAAGTTTTACCAAGATTAAAACAAAACTTAATGTTGGCTTTGTTATAACTCCACTTCCTATTTTCCAAATGTCATGAAATTTGGAGGGAATGACAATGAAAAATGAATGTTTCCAACGCAGGTCCTCAACAAGAGGTGACGCCACCAGAAAATGCCTTGGAAAAAATGTTCGGGAACTTTTTAGATCCACCTTGTATGTATATACTCCTTCTTTGGAACGAAAAATAAGATGTTGAAATCGACCGTAGAAACTATAAACTATAAACTATAAACTATAAACTAGAAACTAACATATACATATACATATACATATACAAATACATACACATATACATATACATATACATATACATATACATATACATATACATATACATATACATATACATATACATATACATATACATATACATATACATATACATATACATATACATATACATATACATATACATATACATATACATATACATATACATATACATATACATATACATATACATATACATATACATATACATATACATATACATATACATATACATATACATATACATATACATATACATATACATATACATATACATATACATATACATATACATATACATATACATATACATATACATATACATATACATATACATATACATATACATATACATATACATATACATATACATATACATATACATATACATATACATATACATATACATATACATAGACATTTGCATGGATTACAACGGTGTAGTGCAACATGAAGTTTTGCCAAAAGGCCAGACAGTAAGCAAAGAGTATTATTTGGGCGTTACGAGACCTTTGCGTGAAGCCGACAGAGACCAGAATTCCGGGCATAAGACGAAAAATGCAACAAATACCATTCAACAGCCACCGAATTCACATAATTCCTTTAAACTCTAGATCTAGCTTTGTTTTGAGCTTTTCTTCGTTTTTAAGCGAGATATGATCAGCATTTTGTTCTATGTTTTGTGGGGCCTTTGACCTAGCAATGCATCATTCCCATTCGCCTAGCCTCTTTGCCAATTAATAACTTTAATAGACTAGTTTTTGAGATTCTATTAGCCGTGCAATTCATGGCCAATTGTACCTCTAAGAGCTTCTTGCCAAGATCGCTCACTAGTCTCTACCGCTATCAATATTGTTTTCATAGAACGGTTCGAATTTATGACTGGCAAAACTACGACCTCTGTTACGCGTACTGGCACTCCAAACGTGCATATGGTACTTTTAAATGTCTCAAAATAGCTCTTCCTGTCCAGGTTAAGAGCGTGATGCAAATGAACATATTTAGCGAAAGCATCTTTGTGCACTATCATATATTCATTGATGTCATTTTCACCACTCAATTTAGCGCTGATATCTATATGCACTGTATGCCAAAGCATACAAATTTTTGGATGGAGTTCTACTTGTGCCTTGCGCGAAGTTGATTTTGACAGTTTGCATGTGATGCAATTTTCAACAAATTTAGACATGTCTGGAAGCCAATACTGTGTTATATACCTTGTCAACCGTTATCTCCCAGCCCAACTGCGTTATAGCCTCATGGACGTGATTAATCAGCGATTAAGTCGATTTCTTTATATTCTTTATAATTTTATGCCCAGGTTTGCCACAAAAGTCGCATTTTACTTCCCAGAACGATATCTGCTTCTATCGCTCTGGGCCACTGCTGTCTTATAATCACCGCGCTTACCAAATACATAGGCACGCAATTGTTGCTCCAGTTCACTTCGCGTTCCGATGTTTGTTGCAAATTATAAATTCTGCAGTCGCTTTTCAATTCACATGTAGCATTCAATTTTTGTGTGTGAACAGTGAAACAGTGAAATAAAAAGAAGTAAATCAAAATGTCTGGTCGTGGTAAAGGTGGCAAAGTGAAGGGAAAGGCAAAGTCGCGTTCAAACCGTGCTGGTCTTCAGTTCCCTGTTGGTCGTATCCATCGTCTTCTTCGCAAGGGAAACTATGCCGAGCGAGTCGGTGCTGGTGCTCCTGTGTATTTGGCTGCCGTTATGGAATACTTGGCCGCTGAAGTTCTAGAGTTGGCTGGCAATGCTGCCCGCGATAACAAGAAAACCAGAATTATTCCTCGCCATCTGCAACTGGCCATCCGTAACGATGAGGAGTTGAACAAATTGCTCTCTGGTGTCACCATTGCACAGGGCGGTGTTCTGCCCAATATCCAGGCTGTACTCTTGCCCAAGAAGACTGAAAAGAAGGCATAAATTGTAAATTGTAAACAAACGTTTACATACATAAAACAGGAAAGAAATTTAAACCAAAACCAGCATGTGCCAACACGACCGACACCGAAATTTATTCATTGATATATATATATTCTTCGACTTTGATCAAAGTGCCTTACTTATTATTTATCTGCTGGCGTAAAATTAGATATGTACTATATATCTGGGGTATTCAAAATTAGCAATAAATTAAATCTGATCCAACTTTTGTTGCAAGGATTAGGGAAAACCCAGAAAAAACCAATCAGATCAGTAAGTTTTAGTATGTTTATTTTATAAATATATTGATATAAGAGTTAAAAAGCAGAGGATATAAATAAAGAGACAAGTAGGATGTATAAAGTATAGAGAGCAGTAAACGATAGAAAAGAAATTAATAAGTTAATAATAATTATTACTATTAAATTATAGGATAAGAGAATATTTTAAAGAAGAAAGACTAGATTCATTTGAGAGCACGTTGTATAAATTGTTATAGTTAAGACATATAATACAACGTGGAAAGAGGCTTGTACTGCATAATCATAATTCCTTGTAAGCCGACGAGGAATAGTTATATTAAGACGAGCTAAACGGAAAGAAAAGTCGATATTGCCAATAATCAATGTTCGAGGTGTATTCAAAAAGTAAGTTTTCCTGTGTTGGGGAAAAAATAAAAAACAAGTTTTAGGCTGTAAAATAAATTTATTTTATTCTTTACTTCTTAAACTATTTTTCTACATAGTCGCCTTGGACATCAATACATTTTTTATATCTGTTTGAAAGCTGCAGTAAACCTTCCTTAAAAAATTGGGTGCCTTGTTTTTTGAGCCACGATTTGACGACTTTTTTGATTTCGTCATTTGAAACGAAGTGCTGGCCACCCAAGCTTTCTTTTAACTTTGGGAAAAGGAAATAGTCACTTGGTGCGAGGTCTAGAGAGTAAAGACTTAATGTCATACACATACATTTTGCACAGTTAAGATACAACTGATTGGTCAAACAAAGCACTCAAATCTTCTTGCAACAAGTTGTGAGTGGGGACAGTGTATGAACAGATAAGCTTAATATCAACTGCATACATGAGATAATGGGATTGAGAAAGAAATTGTAAATAATAAATTCTTAAGTTCAGTTTATATTTTTTAATTTCAATTATATTTAATGTTATTTATGTAAATTTCAATTAACTCCCAACTTATTGTTCGACTCTCAATAGTTGACATTAAATCAATAAATAATAAATAAAATAAATCATCTGCCAGTGTGTTGTTCATAAAATTAAATTTTACCACGCCTCAGGAAATAGTATTGTGCAAGATTAGCGTCTCACACGATTCTTTTTGAATTATTTGTGATCCAAAATTTTTTCCAACTCTTATGATTGTGATGAGTTTACGCCTGAACACCGAACTGTGCCTTTGTCTGTGTCTTGGCTAGCTTTTCCATACAATCCGAGTCTACCCCGTTTCTTTACTCATTCATTATCAGAATATAAGAGGCCACTTAACGAAGCTCAAAAATCTGTATTTAAGTAGAACTTCCTTTAATTTCAAAAAAAATCGCTTTTTCAGAGACGTAGTTGACTCCCCCTTACACAGAAATTATGTCCTTACACAGACATGATCGACAGATTCGTCGTGGTGGTGGCGTGCTAATTTCCCTTCAATCGCCATATCACTCTGATTGTATCTTTTTTAGTATGCCTTCTAATGTTGAAATTGTTATTGTTAGGGTAACATCTTAAACACAATCAATTTTTATCACATGATCCTATATTCCCCCATCGTCTGATTAACAGGCTTATATTCAACCTAATGCTGTGGTGGGTGATTTTAATTTGCCCAAACTTTTCTGGGTGATATTCCAATAATTTTAATTATCTTGCGCTGTCTAGTGATCATGATTTTGTCGATTGCATTATTGATATTCAATACTTCAGATGAATCCAATTAAAAATCATTTGAAAGAATTCTCGATCTAATTTTTTTTAACGACTATGAATATTCGTGCGTCTCTAAATTTTCAACATGTTCAGTCCCTGAAGGTCCACATCATCCGGCCATTGAGATTTGTATTTCACTTCTTGTTCTTTTCACATTATCAGTACCTCAGCAAGTGTCACGTCGTTGCTTTGGCAAAGGTAATTATTCCTTACTCACCAATATTGATATTTCCCTTGGAATTTTTTAATTAAGACACTTTAAACTTGCTCTTGGATGTTTGTATCCTCAATTACATCCCGTTGTTTTATTTGTTAAAGCCCCTTGGCTTACGCGTAGACTATCCTACTTAAAAAATGTGAGGTCGACCCATTTTAAAAATTATAAGAAATCTAATTCTGATGTTAATTGGTATAATTTTGCTTTTTAAACACATACAGTGGTATGTTAAGAGAATTATCTTGCTCGTTGTAAAATATAGTTTCGTCACCCTAAGCATTTTTTTAATTTTGTATATTTAAAACCTAAATCTTTCAAATTTACATTCTTCTTTTTTTTCTAGGGATAGAGAAAGCTCGCTACGATTCCGCTACAGTTGATTTATTTTTCAACTTTTTCCAATCCACTTACTCTTCTGTTTCCTCCTTTAATTCAACTTATTCTTATAATATTCTTGCCTTTTTTTTCCCCTATGTTTTTCTTGACTCCTATTGTATTATATAGCTCCCTTTCCACTGCTATTAATAATTTAAAATCATTTTTCTCTCCTGGGCCTGAAAACATTCCTAGACTGATATTTTGTAAACAAATAAATAAATAAATAATGATTTGTCTCTTGCAACAGAATAAAAAGCAAAAAGATAGATGAACAGGTGGATTGCTTAAGCTTTTTCGTTGCCAAGAAAAAAAGAAGATGGGTGAAGTTTAGATTTACGCTTAGAGTTAACAAAGAAGTAGAAAATTAAAAATTATATGCAAATTGATGTTTACATCAGGCGATATATTTAGTGTAACATTAAGTGTTCAGCAAAAAAAAGTTAGGTTTGGCGATAGAGGATTTGGATGAGTCTAGATTAGAATCAGACATCAAAACTTTTAAAACACTTAGACTTAATATTTCTCAAGTTTAAGAGTCTAGATGTAATGGGGAATTAGACTTATGATACGAGTTAGCAATGCAGATAACTAATAAAGAGTAAAGTATTTCTTTTCCACTACTACCGCCAACTTCAGTCTGACATAGTACCTAACAACTGATAAGAATATTTAAAATTGCGACGCCATAGCGTTGTATACACCCTTCACCCACTAATCGATTTGAAATTATCCACATAGTCGGCTTCGTCGTGCTTAACTCAAATGACTCACTTGCTGCCAATTACTCTCCTAACCACTGCAAATCTACTTACTGCCAGGAGTTGTTTGACTCCAGTGCTGCCAACTCCTTTTGAATTGATGCTGACTATTCTTTGCCCATACAAGATTCTGTTGCCTAATAAACAGTTGCAGGAATCTTTTTAAAAATACCATAACTAATTTTATTTGTATTGGATAATCTGAGAGTAAACCGAAGTGGATGACAGTGGGGAAATCATTGAGACGCAGTCATCAAAAACTGTAAAAATAATATAATAAAATTCTTTCGATACTGAATTTATATCTTGAAAAACACCAAAAAAGTGTCTTATCAGTCTGCGGAAGTGCAAGATTTAAGAAAAAATACTTTGTTTTGCGGCTGCAATACATCGAAAGTGCTTGTGAAACGGAGTTGAAAGTGGAAAGGTGATGTACAAGTCGTAAACAGGAACTGTAAGGGTATTCAGGCAAAGTGAGTGGGTCAACTAAAAGGTAGATAAGTCAAATATAAAGACTAAATCTATCTATGCTTTACGTAATAAGCCAGACACAATCCTGCCAAATAGGAAGGTTAAAGTCACCGCCAACAACTCAACGATCTTACTCTTATATCATGGATGTTACATGGTGAACTCCTGCCTTCAGCATATACGTAGAAAATGCAGATTATGTAAGAATATTAGATCAAGTCACAAACTAATTCTGGGAAGTCAATTAATTTAATATCTGTAAGATACTTACATGCCACAAGGTAAGAAAGCAAGTCAGATCGAACAGCTATAAGAACAAAATCTCCGCGACGTTGCTCTCAATCTAATTGTTATATTGTGAGCATGTCAGTAAGAATTTCAATACTGGAAATAGGAGGATTAAGTCTGGGTTCAAAAAAGACAATGCATCGAAAGAAGCAATAGTCTAGTATAATTTATTTTAATTATTATTAAAATAAAGACAAAGACTTAAGTTGCAGAATCTTACGAAGCCCATACTACCTTCATTTTCATTTATTACTTAAACACTACTACATTACTACCCTACGATATCCTATCCACACCAAGTTAACCCATGACATTGCTCCAGTGAGCCAAACATTTCTCTGCTTACTCCGTTTGTCTTCCTCTTTGTGTGTGCTGTTGGAGGACAGACAAAAAATACATGTTCTGCGTCATCAATAATTTGGGCACAGTGTGTGCAATACGGACTATCCTCATGGCGGAACCTATACAAATATGCTCTTAAGCACCCATGTCCTGTCAGGAGTTGCATCAAATAAAAGTCAACCTGCATGACTGCCCAAGTGTTTTTGTTGCCATGGCCCAGATCGGTGCTGCGTACATTATTATAGATCTCACTACGTTCATAATAAGCCAGCGACTCCGTTGGTGAGGTCCTCCGATATTCGCCATTAGTCCCGAGAGTGCAGTCGTTGGTTTGGCGGCCTGCCGAGTATTCAAGATGTTGCTTGAATGAGAGTCGGTGGTTCAATTTTATGTCAAGATATAGCAGCGCAGGCTTCGAGGTGATTGCGCACCATCCAACCAGATTGGTTGCTAGCTCGACCTTCTTCCTGCTGCTGATAAGCACCGCTTCTGTTTTGTGCGTGGTTAAGGAGAGCGAGTTCCTATGGAGCCAGTTTACTACCTGCTGGACTGTTGCATTAGTTTTTGCCTCCACGTCCGGCAACTTTTTTGCAACAGTGACAACCGCAATGTCGTCAGCAAAACCCTCTATGCGAGTTCCCTGCGGAGTGTTTAGTCGCAGTACCGCGTCATACATCATGGGGCCCAAGACGAAGCCTTGGGGGACTCCGCCATTGATCCTGTGCCTGCGTCGCCCACCTGAGGTATCGAATAAGAGGATCTTATCCGTGAAATAGCTGCAGATCAGACTTGTGAGGTATTCTGATATTCCCAGCTGAGTCAGAGCGTTGACCATTGATCGCCAGTTCGCCGGCAGTGGGACAAGCTTGTGCAGTTTCCATCTCCACGGAAATACTCGTCTCTCTATGCAGACGTTATAGCGATCAGCGAGTATTGCAGGCTGCATGGTGGCAAACGTCCTCACCACACTCAATGGAACTCCGTCTGGGCCTGGCGCTTTACCAGTTTTAATGCGAGATGCTTCCTCAGTGATCTCTCCAGTGTCCGTATACTTATGATCCTCTCCGGTTGTGGCACGTGGAAACGAGACTTGTGGCTGCTCCGCTTCGACAATAGAAGTGAGTTGTACTGGATCGACTGGCATCGGGCGTCTACACAGCTTGCCCATTACGACCTTATATGCCAGCTGTGCCTCGGGTGTGTGTGTGTTGCTGTTTTTGTGCCTCGTAAACGAATTCTGTGGTTGTTGCTATTGTTTTCATTGTTGTTGCACCTGTGTCGTAGTATGCTGTTTTAGGTTTTGTTTTATTTTTATTGTTGTTATTATTTATAAATTATTATATAATTTAAATGTGCAATTTTAATTGATTTAAAACGTGTTGGTTTGTGCTGCTTTTGTCGTCCTAATCCCATTCCATGTTTAACACTCCATGATATTTACTGACCACGTCCGTTCAGTTGCGATACTCTAGTTACTCTAGACTCAATGTTCCCTTTTTGTATAATTGCCCTAGTGACCTACTTTTAGAGCTTTCTAAGCTCGGCTTGCCGCCAGATAAAAAAAAGATAAGAGCGCATGCGTAAGCCGCTCCTATGCTGCGTATGATCCCTTTGTTGCGTGTGTAAGTTGCCCTTTTTGCTTGCTTACTCATTTTTCTTAGTGTGCGTGTATAAGTCATTCTTATCTTGCACTTACTCTCGCCTTTTCACTGTTAATTGGA
Organism: Hirtodrosophila trivittata; assembly: GCA_035045065.1. NCBI lineage: Eukaryota > Metazoa > Arthropoda > Insecta > Diptera > Drosophilidae > Hirtodrosophila > Hirtodrosophila trivittata. Next base: position 179,737 of record JAWNNK010001462.1, on the reverse strand, counting down.
ACAGTGAGCACGCATGCATAAGCTTATCTTGCATTTACTCTCGCTCTATTAATGTTCTCGATGAACAATGAGCGCGTATGCATTTAGCCGAAGCTTATCTTGCATTTTCGCTCTCCCACTGTTAACTGGAACAATGCATGCGTGCATGTGTAAGTCGACGGTAATTTTGTATTTGTTCTCTCTCTCTCTCTCATTGTTGAATGGAACAGTGAGAGCGTGTCTTTAAGTCACCTTGGTAGAGCTTTTAAGATAAGCTCTCTGTCTATGTATGCTGCCGTTGCTTATCTGTGTGTTGCGTGGCCTCTTAAGATATTATTTCGCTGCTTACCCTGCTATTCAGAACTGCTAGCTGGTTTTTTTAATATAATTATAATTATAAAATAATTATAATACTGATGATCCTTTTAACTAACTAACATAAAATATTAAAAGTAAATAAATGAAAAAAATGGAAATAATAGGTAACGCGAGTTCCATGCCCCAGTCCCAGTCCTTCTCCCCTAGGTCGTTGGCTACGAGGCTAGGGTGTGACTGGGCGTTCCTCCGGTACCTCGTTGCGGAGTGTTCTGTCTGACCGTGGGGTGGATGGTAGCCCCGAATCTTCGTCCCCATCTCCCCTGGCAACTTCTATGGCCAGGTCAGCATTGAGCTGGGCCACGTTGTGTAATAGTGGGGCCCGCTGACCGTTCACCCCAAAGCGGCCGTCCGGCAAGATCACGTCTATTTGCGAGAAGTGGTTGTCCTCGCACCCTACCCATTGAAAGCACTCAAGGTTTTCGGGCTCGTCGATGATACGCTATAGCTGCGTCCTCCTGTTGTTGGTGCTCCTCCTGCCGCGACATGGCCTGTTCGCCTAATAATTTGGATCTGTTATTATTTCCCTATATGGTTCCTGCCTTTGACCTGTCTTGTTTGGTGTGGTTGTTTCAAATTTTCTTCTATGTCTTTACCTATAGCTTACGGTACTTATTTTTACTGTTTGATGTAAACCGAGATTTTGGGCCTCATCATGCCGTTTCGCTTTGAGCCCCCGGCGTAACACCCTAAGTGGCCCCGTTAACTCCGCAGTAGCTTCTGGATTCAGTCTGCGCTCCTTCTCTTGTCCCGCGTGGAACAGCTGGTGCCTTGGTAAAGCGAATACTTCCAAAAATTATTGGGGGCGAGTTTTAAACAATGTAATTATTAAAGTTGTTTAAAAACACATACAGTCGACCCTCGGTTAACGATCTTAATTCGTTCCAGAAACATGTTCGCTATATAAAACGTTCGTTAAGTAAAACCAATTTATTTATTTTTATTTTATTTATTTTATTTATTTTTTTTATTTATTTTATTTATGTTATTTATGTTATTTATGTTATTTATTTTATTTATTTTATTTATTTTATTTATTTTATTTATTTGATTTATTTTATTTATTTTATTTTATTTTATTTTATTTATTTTATTTTATTTTATTTTATTTTATTTTATTTATTTTATTTATTTTATTTATTTTATTTTATTTTATTTTATTTTATTTTATTTATTTTATTTATTTTATTTTATTTTATTTTATTTTATTTTATTTTATTTTATTTTATTTATTTTATTTATTTTATTTATTTTATTTATTTTATTTATTTTATTTATTTTATTTATTTTATTTTATTTTATTTATTTTATTTATTTTATTTATTTTATTTATTTTATTTATTTTATTTATTTTATTTATTTTATTTATTTTATTTATTTTATTTATTTTATTTATTTTATTTATTTTATTTATTTTATTTATTTTATTTATTTTATTTATTTTATTTATTTTATTTATTTTATTTATTTTATTTATTTTATTTATTTTATTTATTTTATTTATTTTATTTATTTTATTTATTTTATTTATTTTATTTATTTTATTTATTTTATTTATTTTATTTATTTTATTTATTTTATTTATTTTATTTATTTTATTTATTTTATTTTATTTTTTTTATTTTATTTTATTTTATTTTATTTTATTTTATTTTATTTTATTTTATTTATTTTATTTATTTTATTTATTTTATTTATTTTATTTATTTTATTTATTTTATTTATTTTATTTATTTTATTTATTTTATTTATTTTATTTATTTTATTTATTTTATTTATTTATATTTTATACTAATAACAGTCGACCAAAATTTGAAACATTAACATTAATATAAATTTTAATATAAATTAAAACTGAAGTTATATAATTTAAATTTAAAACTAAATATTTAAGTAAAAAATTAAAGATAATATTAATATCTGGGGTGTTCAAAATGAGAATATTAAATGATCCAACATTTGTTGCGAGGATCAATATATTAGTATATTAGTGTAGAATAAAGAAGTATTAAAATATTGGCAATATATTGTACTATAACTTACGTATATACTATTAGGAGCAAAAGTACATAGAAGCATAGTATATTAAGTATTAATGTATAAGAGAATTAGTAAATAGGGCTTACACTGTTACTAATAAATAAACTATTAGAAGTGAATAGTATATAAAAGTAACAGTATAATGAAGAAATAAAAGGAAGTAAGATAAATTGAACAAACGTAGCTAGAAAAAGGGTTAATTGTTTCTACTAAGATATAGGAAAAGAGAAGATTTTAAAGAAGAAAGAGAAGATGCATTTGAGATCACGTTGCGTAGATTACTAAAGTTAACACATAAAGCGTGGAAAGAGCTGTGTAAAGCGTAATCTGTTGTGCATGTAGGAAGGGACAATGGGATATAGTTCCTAGTACAACGACGAGGAATAGAAAACTAAGACGACCTAAAAGGAAGGCAGACTCAATATTGCCTATAATCAGTTTGTGTAAAAAAACAGCACCAAGGGTTTTTCTACGATTAACTAGAGAAGGAAGATTAAGAAGAAGAAGCCTACTGGAGTATGACGGTAGACGAAGATTGGGGTCCCAGCTTAGTCCACGTAAAGCGAACAGCACAAATTGCTTTTGAACGGATTCAATTTGATCCTGGGTGACACTATACTGAGGGCACCAGACGCACGAACAGTATTCCAGAATCGGCCGAACAAGAGAAATGTAAAGGATTTTTGTGGTAAAAGGGTCATTGAATTCCTTTGACCAACGATTAATAAATCCAAGTACTCCCTTTGCTTCATTCGTGATAGAAGAGATATGCAAATTAAAATTCAATTTGCAGTCAAATAAGACACCCAAGTCTTTAACCGTAGATATACGTTGCAATGGAATATTGTCAATAGTATTTCGCCTAAAGAGGTTCTAACACGACTAAATGTCATACACATACATTATGCACAATTAAGATGCAACTGATTGGTCAAACACCAGCGTTGCAAAGCACTCAAATCCTCTTATTTATTTATTTATTTAATGTCAACTATTAGCAGTCGACCAGAAAATTACAATTTTTAATATAAATTAAAACTTAAAATATATTTTAAATTTAAAAAATGAAATATTTAAGTAAAAAATTTAATTTAATATCTGGGGTGTTCAAAATAAGAAAATTAAATGATCCAACATTTGTTGCGAGGATTGGGAAAAACCCAGAAAAACCCAATCAGATCACTATGATTAGTAATGAAAATTAGTGCAAGTTACTACGTGCTAAAAAGTTAAGGATATGGTTCTTAATCGTATCAAAAGAGGACTCTGAGTTGAAGACTCGGAAAAGTCTGTTATAGTCAACACAGAGAACTCGAAAAGGTTCATGCAGAGAATAGTTAGTATTACGAGTATTTAGAGAGCTCGGTATAAAGTTACGAGTACGTCTCAAAGGTACAGAAAAGTTAATTTGGCTCAATAGTAGAGATGAGTCAATTTTGCCAATTATTAATTTATGTAAAAATAGAACTCCCAGCATCATGCGGCGGTTAGTAAGAGATGGGAGGTTAATTAATTGGAATCTACTGTGGTATGGAAGCAAATCAGTACCTGGAACCCAGTTAAAGCCGCGAAGAGCAAAAAGAAAAAACTTCTTTTGAACAGACTCAATTCTGTCTTGGTGTACCGGATATTGAGGGGACCACACACAAGATCCGTATTCCAGAATAGGCCGAACAAGTGAAGTATATAGCAGCTTAGTCGTATAAGGTTCGTCGAATTCCTTAGACCATCGATTGATAAATCAAAGAGATTGAGTCGCCTTGTTGACTGTAAGCGCGATATGTTCGTCAAATTTTAATCTATGATCGAGAAGAATTCCCAAATCGGTGACACAGTCTAATCTCTCAAGAGAAACCCGGTGGAGCATGTAATTAAATGTGTGAGGCGTGCTTCTATAGAATGACATAACCTTACATTTAGAGCAATTCAGAAACAACAAGTTGCATTTACACCATGCAAATAACAAATCCAGGTCCGATTGCAATAAATAAGGACAGTTGTTGTCATTATATGATAAGCACAGCTTCACATCATCGGAGTACATTAGTACATAGGAGTGAAGGAAAATAGACGGGAGATCGTTAATGAATAAATTAAAAAGTAAAGGCCCAAGGTGGCTACCCTGGGGTACACCAGAGGTAACAAAGACAGGCTTAGACAGTGAGGATTTAAAAAGAACTTTTTGGGTTCTACAAGAAAGATATTCGGAAATCCACATAAGAAGGCTGTGTGGAAATCCGATAGTACTAAGTTTTTAAGCACGAGATAGTGGTTAATGGAATCGAAAGCCTTGCTGAATGCTGTGTAAATTACGTCAGTCTGCTTTTTGTTCTGAAAACCTTTAATAACAAGGGAGGTAAGCTCAAGTAAGTTAGTGGTAGTAGATTTCGATTTCACAAAACCATGTTGGCAGGATGAAATGATAGAGCTACATGAGTGTTGTAGTTGAGATGTAATCAGCTTCTCAAACACTTTAGGCATCGCGGATAATTTGGAAATACCCCTATAGTTTGGGAAAGAACACGAGTTAACAGACAATTCAAATAATTTAAGCAAGGGCTTACATAAAGAATCAGCACAGTACCTAAGTACACATCCTGGTACTCCATCTGGGCCTGGTGAATAACTTGGCTTGATTAAGTTAAGTTCGTTAAGTAACGAACTTTCCAAGATCACAGGACTAAAAATACAGTTAGATTTCGGCAATGTATACGGATAAGGGGAATTAGGCAGAAAGTTAGAAGATGAATAAGTAGTTTGGAAGAATTCAGCAAAAAGATCGGCTGAAGCCTGATCAGTATTTGCTTTCATGTCTTCATAAGAAACAGATGAGGGCAGTAAGGAAGTTTTTCGTTTAGTATTGACAAAGTTGTAGAACTGCCTGGGATTCTGAGCAAATTGCAATCGACAGCGAATAAGGTAGTTATTGTAACAACGCGAATTACAAACAACAAAATTTGTTCTGGCTATAACATAACGAGAAAAATCAGAAGGATTATTCGAACTCTTAAATCTTTTATAATATCTAGTCTTTCACATTTTTAAGCATTGCTGATTCCTTAGAGAACCAAGGAGGTCTATTAGTTCTCCTGGGTAGCTCATCTGGAACGCATTGATCAAAATGTGATTTTATAATACAATAAAGGATTGAAGTAGCACTGTTAATGTCAGTACACGAGTACAGTTGCGACCAGTTTGTTTCTAAAAGTAATGAATTAAGTTTACGAAATCTGTTTTACGAAAACAGCGTGATTTAACGACTGGGTTAATAGAACAAATATGCTCACATGTAGGCAGTTCAAAAACTAAGTCTAAAGTAGGATGATAGGGGTCTTCGGGAACAACTAAAGGACATGTTTGTATTACAGAACTAGAGGAAGGATCCGATGCAAAAATAAGGTCAAGTAGACGCCCATTACAGTTTCGAACCGGATTAATTTGAGAGAGAGACATCTCTAAAAATGAATTGATAAATTCGTGAGATGTGGTTGGCATCAAAACATTTGGAGAACCATACCACATCTGGCAAATTAAAGTCACCAAATACAAAGAGGAAATCACTACTAGAAAGTAGTGACAAAATGTACTCAATAGCAGAAATATGCTCCAGGCATACAGACAAATCGGACTGTGGCGGAATGTAAGAGCACGTTATATATATACAAATATTTTTATATATAATTTTAACGGCAATAAATTCAATATTAGTTAAGCAAGGAGATAAAATAGATTCTGATAGAAGATCAGAGTCTACGGCAATAAGGACACCACCTCCTATACGCGACAAACGATCGCATCTAAAAGATGTGTATTTATTGCAAAATAATGAAAAGTCTGAAATTTCGGGATTTAGCCAGGTTTCAGTAAAGATAATAATGTTAGCATCAAACGAAAAGCTATCTACATAAAGCTTATTAAGTTTAGAGTTAAGCCCTCTAACATTCTGATAAGTTATGGAAAGTATTAGTTTTTTTCTATGTGAGTAGGAAAAACTACAGGAGAGGTTGCCCTCGTTTCTTTGGCCTAAACTCATGAACAATCATGTGTGGAGGCCAGAAATTAGAGACACATATAGTGTTAAAGAAATCTGAAGAGACGATAATTTTAAAAGAAGAGATTTCTCTAGGAGTAGAGAAGTTAAATTTGGTAACCGATACACTAGCAGAAGATCTACCAGCTATATATCTAACTATCGACTCGCAAGTTGTATCAGCCGATAGTCTAGACACAAGAACTTGTCTACGGGGAGGAATGACAGATAAAGTAGGGTGTAAAGAAGGGGGACTAACTCCATTAGAAGGGGCTGGGATAGGGGAGTGCTTATTTTTACATCTTGTAGCTTTCGCCACAGCTCCAGTAGATGGTGATGGACCAACTACTGGAGTAGTGGGTGCCGCAACAGGCGTAAATAGCGGAGTGGAATTGGGAAAGGTTCTGGGAGAAGGAGACAGAGAAAGTACAGGGGAAATGTCTAATATGTTAGAAGAGGAATTTAGGGTGGGGGATGGAGAAATGGCAATAGGTACGGGCACAGTTAAAAGCTCAGCTACTTCCGTACGACGCGGCTCAAATTTGAATTGACTAAGCAAATCAATGTTTGAGTCAAAATCGCTCGCTAGTCATTTCGCTGTTTTGCTCATTTTAATAAACTGATTGCGTACCATATTGTACATCTTGCTGAAGTCGCGCTGCATAACATAGCAATATGGGCACGCCCATCGAATGCCGCCTTTTGGCTTAGCCGAGGCGGAACTGAGTTTATTAAATTTATCGCAGTTACGTCCGGATAAACCAGCGCACTCAGAGTGCATCATATTGTCACACAACCAACAATAAATGAATTGAGGTTGAGCTGACTCAGACACTTTGAGTGAGCACGACTTAAAACAGAAAGACATAATGAAATGTTAGTAAAGAGATCAAGAAAAATTCACTCAATAAAAAAAACAGGGGAAAAGTAAACAAACAACGTTACAACAACAAAATGTAAGTTGATACGAACGCAACGCAAAGCGCGAAAGCGAAATGAAAATAGAGAAGCAACTACTGCCGAAATTTAGAGCAACAACAACACAGCAGTGACGCCGCGTTAGGTGATGCGCTAAAAACGAAATTAAAAACAAAAATAAAACACAGCACAGACGCCGCGTTGGAAAAAAAATGTAAATAATTACTTACAAGAATAGATTTCAACGAAATAAAAAGTCGCAAAGTGCGCGGAAACACAAAATAAGTTGAAAGCACAATTATACACAATTTAAAAATTAGGTAAAATGGATGAATTGTTAATTTGAATAGAGCGCGAAAAATTTCACTACTAGGCTACTAGATATCGATAGATCGATTTTTGAAAAAAGTTTTTTTCTTGCAAAAAGTTTTGAGTGGGATCAGTGTATGAACAGATAAGCTTAACATCATCTGCATACATCAGACAATGGGAATGAGAAAGGGTGGTAGGTAAATCATTAATAAAAAGAGTGAATAAAAGGGGTCCTAAATGACTACCTTGAGGTACATTAGAAGTGACAGAAATTGGCCTCGAAGTAGAAGACCTCAGTAACACTTTTTGGGGTCTATCTTTCAAATAAGAGGAAATCCAATATAATAAGGAGGGTGGGAAACCTAGGCAATCGAGTTTAAAGATAAGAAGATTATGATTGACAGAGTCAAGAGCTTTACTAAAATCCGTGTAAATAACATCGGATTGACTTTTTTTAAAAAATGCATCATTTACCAAAGTGGTAAATTCCAGTAAATTGGTCACAGTAGAACAACCTTGTACAAAGCCATGTTGGGCAGGGGATATAATTGATATACAGAAATGCTGCATAGTAGAAACGAGAATCTTTTCAAACAATTTAGGAATTGCAGATAGCTTTGCGATGCCTCTATAGTTTGAAATGTCAGACTTGTTACCTTTCTTATGGAGTGGGATTAGATATGAATCTTTTCAACGAACAGGGAACCTAGTGGATTCAAAAGATAGAGTGAATAGCTTAAGCAACGGTTCAACCAGAGAAGAGCAGCACTCCTTAAGGACACAACTAGGAATGTTGTCAGGCCCAGGAGAAAAAGAAACTTATAAAGAACTAATAGAAGCGGTTAGAGAGTCGTAAGATATAGTAGGAGTGAAGATAAAGTTGGAGGCAGGAATATTATAGGGATAAGATGAATTGAAGGAGGAAATAGGTGCGTAAGTAGATTGGAAAAAGTTAGCGAAGAAATCAACTGCAGCAGAATCGTTGTTAGCTTTCTCTAGCCCTAGAAAAAAAGATGAAGGTAAAATTGAAGATTTTCTTTTCAAATCTACAAAATTAAAAAAACTGCTTAGGATCGTGAGAAACCTGTATTTTACAACGAGTAAGATAATTCTCGTAACATACAGAGCTTAGGAGGGCACAGTTTGACTTGGCAACAGAATATTTATACCAATCAAAGATAGAGCCAGTTTTCTTGTGCTTTTTAAAGTGTTTAGACCTAATATTTTTTAAGTACGAAAGTCTGCGAGAAAACCAAGGGGGCTTTGACAGATTTAACGACGGGTCTAGTTAGGGATACACACGTCCAAGAGTGAGTTTAGTATATCATGAAAAGTGCCAAGGGCAATATCAATATCAGTGACTCTATTAAGAAAAGTTCAGTCAGTTGAAAGAATAAGATCATTAAGTAGGGAGTAATTACCCCTACGAAAGCAACGACGTGTTACTTGCTGACGACGTAGTGAAGAAGGAACAAGAAGTGAGATACAAATCTCAATAGATGGATGATGAGGATCTTCGGGGACAGTAAGTGGCGAAGTTCTATAGACGCATGAGTTTGCATGGTCATTTATAAAAATAAGGTCTAGAATCCTACTCAGATGGTTTTTAATTGGGTTCATGTGAAATATTGAAAAATCAGGAATGCAATCTTAAAACTCATGACTACTGGAGGGTACAAGATAATTTAGGTTATTGGAATAAGTCCATGAGATGTTGGGTAAATTGAAATCACCAAGCACAATGAAATTAGTATAGTATGAATTAGTATCCTTCACTAAAAGAGACACTTCTTTTATACATGTAATAAGTTGCATATAAACATGTAAATCAGACGATGGGGGAATGTAGGAGCAAACAATGTAAATAGATTGTGTTAAAGATGTTACTTTAACAGCAACAATTTCACCATCTGAAGGTATATTAAGAGAGATACGATCAGACTGAAAGGACGATTGGACGGCGATTAGCACGCCACCACCACGACGTATCTGTCGATCATGTCTAAATACAGAGTATCGATTTGACATTTGGCATATCTATTAGATATGCTAGGAGTTAACCAAGTCTCTGATAAAACGATAATGTCAAAATTAAGCGAAAAGCTAGTCAAATAAAGATTATAAAGCTTCGTTAAGAGGCCTCTAACATTCTGGTAATGAATGTATAAAGAAACGGGACTCGAACCCAGTTTTTTGATACAGCCTCAGATACTTATGCAGAACTAGGGTGTGGAAGTGCAACACAGTTCGCCGTGTGAGCGTAAACTCATGAACAACCATATGTGGTGGCCAAAATTTTGGGTCACAATTGATTGGAAAGGCATCAAATGGAACACTTATTTTGAAAGACGCAATTTCTCGAGGCGTAGAGAAATTAAATTTAGTTCAGGATACACTAGCAGACGACTTGCTAGCAATATACGCCTTAATGGAATCACAAGTTGTGTCTGAGGATATTCTAGACACAAAAATTTGCTTTCGAGGGGCTACAACCGACAGCATAGGGGCTGGTGTAGTTTCCAGTGCAACATTATCGCCACTATCGGCTATAGCGGAATTACGTAGGGGTCTACGTTTCCTACTAGAAACTAACTTTGGGGACGACACTAAGTTACGGACGGGATCTAAGATAGGCGAGATAGTCGCCGCATCAGGCGACGGCGCAGGAGAAATAATAGAACACAAATTGCCTGGAGATGGCGATAATGAAAGTATGGGCGAAACATCCAGATGACGTGAAGAGGGCACATTTAACAACAAAGGTTGAGGATTTGGTGGGGACTCAAATTTATATTGGCAAAGCAACTCAGCGCTTGAATCAAAATCACTCAAGAGATGCTTAGCCACGCTATTCCATTTTAAAAATTTATTTCGTACGTTATCATACATTTTTGAAAAGTTAAATTGCATGGTGAAGCAAGATGGACGTGACCATCTCGAGCCACCGCAATCTTTTATTGAACTTGTATTAAGTTTTAAAAACTTTTCAAAATCGTGAGTATTAATACCAGCACACTTGAGATGCATAATATTCTCGCAAAGCCAGCAATGGACAAATTGTTGTTGGGGCGACTCATTAACGAGCTTGCAGCCTATCTTGCAGCATGACATAGCGATTAAAACTTGACGAGGTGCACTCAAAAATATATAGAGTAAGTGAAATACACTCAAGTTGCACTCAAAAGTAGAGAGAAACGGAAAAAGCTTGAAAGAGCAAAGCACTAACAAACAACACAGCAATAAAGCCGTAAAATGGAATTGCAGAAGTATTGAACACTCAAGCTAAAATAAGAGAGCGAAAAAACCCAACAGCACACGCGAGACAAAAGAAAGTAAAATTGCCGTAAATATCAACGCTTCGTGCGCAAACAAATGAGCAAGAATGCAATAAAATAGTCTGTGAGAGCGCAGTGAAACAAAGAGCACAAACAAAAACAAACGCACGCACTGAGGATTACAAAAGCAAGCGCCAAAATTGTTTGTTTACACAAACAACAAACACCGCAAATAAGATTTAAAAACAAAAAATAATATCACGGCACAACAGCTAGAACTTTACACTTCAAGCTAACAAGCTTAATAGTAATAATTGAAAATTGATTAACACAATTAATTAAGAAGCACAGAAAATGTAAAAAACGAAATTAAATAGCAGCGTTAATAAAATACGTCTGTACTGAACGAGTTCTCAAAGATAATTATATTATATTATTATATTATGATGTGGTGCACTATTCCTTCCACCTCGCCAAACTGTTAATAAGGAAAATTATTTGAGCGTTATGAGTCGTTTGCGCGAAGCAATTCGTCTAAAAGACCAAAATTATGGTCCAATGACTCTTGGTTTTTGCATCACGATAATGCACCGTCTCTCACTGCTTTCGTTCTTCGTGACCATTTCGCCAAAAATTCGACGCATATCGTTCCGCAACCACCGTATTCGCCTGATTTGGCTCCGTGTGACTTCTGGCTATTCCCAAAACTCAAAAAACCACTCCGGGGAACGCGTTTCGCGTCCTCGTAAAGGGACTATTTGGCATGTTTCGAGGATTAAAAAAAAAGTTGGCATAAGTGTATTTTATCGGCAGGGGGTGACTTCTGGCTATTTCCAAAACTCAAAAAACCACTCCGGGGAACGCGTTTCGCGTCCTCGTAAAGGGACTATTTGGCATGTTTCGAGGATTGAAAAAAAAGTTGGCATAAGTGTATTTTATCGGCAGGGGATTACTTTGAAGGGGGTGAAATTCATTTACAAGAATATATAAAGAAAGAAAAAATATATAAAGAATATATCAGAAGAAATCGCAGTGACCAATAAATTTATTTATTTTTTTTATTTATTTATTTAAGTCAACTAAGAACAGCTAACTACAAATATTTACAATTTAATATAAAATTTAAAATTAATATAAAATAATAAAAAAATAAAAAATTACAAGTTTAAATAAAAATTAAAAGTTTAAATCTGGGGAGTAATAAATAAGGAAAATTAATTTAATTTAAAACGACCCAACATTTGTTGCAAGGATTGGGGAAAACCCAGAAAAACCCAATCAGATCAGAAGTATTAGTAATCGAATATTAGAATAGGAGTGGCTAGAAAATTTACAATACACTACTACTTACATATATACTATTAGGATCAATAGTATACAGAAGCATAATATATTAAAGTATTAGTATAAAAGTGAATTAGTAAATAGGGCTTACACTGTTACTAATTAATGTACTATTAGAAGTAATAGTATATAAAAGTAGCAGTATAATAAATAGGTAAAGTTACGTATTAAAAGGGAAATAAAAAGGCGTAAAGAAAGGATAAAAAAGGTTTAAAGAAAATTTAAAGACATGTTAGTTGGTGAGAGAGGGAGGATGTCTAGAAAGGTAAAGGAGAATAGAGGATTTTATAGAAAGGATGGATAATTCTCTTGAGAAGACGTGGTACAGCGAATTAAAGTTTACACATAAAGCATGAAACGAGCTGTGTAAAGCGTAATCAGTTGTGCACGTAGGAAGGGCAAGTGGAATAAAATTCCTAGTTGTTCTACGAGGAACAGAAAAATTAACCCGAGCTAATAAATAGGACGAACTAATATCACCATTAATCAATTTGTACAGAAAAACCACACCAAGAGTTTTTCTGCGATTGAGTAACGACGGGAGATTAAGAAGGAGAAGCCTACTAGAATACGAGGGTAAACGAAGATTAGGGTCCCAATTTAATCCCCGTAAAGCAAACAATACAAATTGTTTCTGGACGGACTCAATGCGATCCTGGTGAGAGCTATAATGTGGACACCAAATGCACGAACAGTATTCAAGGATCGGTCGAACAAGAGAAACATACAGGATTTTTGTGATGAAAGGATCATCAAATTCTTTCGACCAACGTTTAATAAAGCCTAGTACTCCCTTGGCCTCATTTATAATGGTCGAAATGTGCAAGTTGAATTTCAATTTGCAATCAAATAAAACACCCAGGTCTTTCACTGTAGATATACGATTTAAGGGAGTATTATTAATCGAATAGGTACATAAAAAGGGTCTGGTACGACTAAACGTCATAAACATGCACTTTGCGCAATTGAGATGCAACTGATTGGCCGAACACCAAAGTTGCATGGCGCTTAAATCTTCTTGTAGGAGATTGTAAAGAAGGGGGTCAGAATATGAGAATATTAGCTTCACATCATCTGCATACATGAGAACATGTGAATGTGAGATAATTGAAGGTAAGTCATTGATAAAAAGGGTAAATAACAAGGGGCCTAAGTGACTACCTTGAGGTACTCCAGAAGTAGCATGAACAGACTTCGAAATAGACGACCTAAGCAGTACTCTTTGAGTTCTACCTTTTAAATATGTGGAAATCCAGTTAATAAAACAAGGAGGGAAACCTATACCATAAAGTTTCAAGAGTAAAAGCTCATGGTTTACAGAATCAAAGGCTTTACTGAAGTCCGTATATATGACATCAGTTTGCCTTTTCAATAAAAATGCTTCATTTACCAAGGTGGTAAATTCCAGCAAATTGGTCATGGTGGAACGACCCTGTACAAAACCATGTTGGGCAGGAGAGATGATTGATTTACAGAAATGCTGTAAAACAGAAACTATAAGTTTTTCAAACAATTTAGGTATAGCAGACAATTTTGCAATACCTCTATAATTTAAAATATCAGATTTACTACCTTTTTTGTGTAGAGGAATGATATAAGAATCCTTCCAGCGATGAGGAAATTTTCCGGATTCAAGGGATAGATTAAAAAGTATTTGCAACGGTTCAGCTAAAGAACTATTGCAATTTTTAAGAACACAACTGGGAATATTATCAGGACCAGGTGAAAAGGTATATTTTAGTGAGTTAATGGCGGACATAAGGGAACAATAGGAAATACTAGGGATGGCTATATGGTTAATAGGTAAGATATTATAAGGGTAAGTTGAGTTAATAGTGGAGACAGGGGAGTAAGTGGATTGGAAAAAATTCGCAAATAACTCAACAGCAGAAGCGTCGTTGCAGGCTTCATCTTCGCCAAGAAAAAAAGAGGAAGGTAAATTTGAAGATTTACGCTTCGAATTAACAAAATTAAAAAATTGTTTGGGGTCACGCGTAAATTGTATTTTACAACGAGATAAGTAATTCTCGTAACATAAAGTATTAAGAAGGACAAAGTTAGACTTGGCTACAGAATATTTGTACCAGTCAACACTAGATCCAGATTTCTTAAATTTTTTAAAAAGTTTGGACTTTATGTTTTTAAAATAGCACAATCTACGCGAAAACCAAGGGGGCTTTGTTGTGCAATAAGATGGGGTATAGATAGGAATACACTCATCTAAGAGTGTATTTAAAGTATCATAAAAAGAACTGAGAGCAACATCAATGTCAGTCGCATTATTAAGGAATGACCAGTCAGTTGCTAGAATGCCTTCATTCAGCAAGCGATAATTTCCCTTGCGAAAGCACCGACGTGGTAGCTGTTGACGTGCCAATGATAAATTATGCGACGCAGGAAGTGAAATACAAATTTCAATAGCCGGATGATGTTTGTCCTCAGGGGCTGTAAGAGGTGAAGATCTAGAGACGGCTGATTTAGCGAAGTCGTTAATAAAAACAAGGTCGAGAATTCTATCCAAATGATTTTTGACTGAATTTATCTGGACTAATGATAAATCCAGCATGCCATCCAAAAAATCATGATGATTAGAAGGAGAGAGGTAGCATGAACTATTAAGAAATGACCAAGAAATATTGGGTAAATTAAAATCACCTAAAACAACAAAGAGATCAGTATCTTTCACCTGTAAAGATACTTCCTTTATACAAGCAATATGTTGCACGTAAACTTGTAAATCAGAGGATGGAGGTATATAGGAGCAAGTGATAAAGATAGAATGAGAAGGAAAAGTTACCTTAACAGCAACAATTTCAACACCGGTAGATAGAGAAAGTACAATTCGATCAGACTGGAATAAGGATTTGATGGCAATTAAAACGCCGCCACCTCGGCGATTGAAGCGATCATGTCTGTAGATAGAAAAACAATTCGACAAAATTTCACAATCAGATATGGCAGCAGTCAGCCAAGTCTCTGATAAAGCAATGATGTCCAATTGAAGGGCAAAACTATTCAAGTAGAGGCTATTAAGCTTCGTTAACAATCCTCTAACATTCTGATACTGAATGCGACAGGATACGGGGCATGAGACTAGTTTTTTGAAACACTAGATGAGGCTTGTAAAGAGGAACTATCTGTTGGAAGAGTGATGGGTAAGGCGTCAGTTCGTTTTTTTTGTGTGAACTCATGAACAACCATATGTGGTGGCCAAAATTTTGGGTCACAAATGATTGGAAAGGCGTCAAATGGAACACTTATTTTAAATGACGCTATTTCACGAGGCGTAGAAAAATTAAATTTAGTGCAAGATACACTAGCAGAAGACTTGCTAGCAATATACGCCTTAATAGAATCACAAGTTGTGTCTGAGGATAATCTAGACACAAAAATTTGCTTTCTAGGGGCTACAACCGACAGCATAGGGGCTGGAGTAGTTGCAAGTGCAACATTATCGCCACTATCGGCTGTAGCGGAATTACGTAGGGGTCTACGTTTCCTACTAGAAACTAACTTTGGGGACGACACTAAGCTACGGGCAGGATCTAAGATAGGCGAGGCGACATCAGCCGACGGTGCAGGAGAGATAGTAGAGCACAAATTGCCTGGAGATGGCGATAACGAAAGTATGGGCGAAACATCCAGATGACGTGAAGTCACCGGTGATGTTAAAGACGATAGGACAGAATTAATTGAAGAGGGCACATTTAACAACAAAGGTTGAGGAATTGGTGGGGACTCAAATTTATATTGGCAAAGCAACTCGGCACTTGAGTCAAAATCACTCAAGAGATGCTTAGCCACGCTATTCAATTTTAAAAATGTATTACGTACATTATCATACATTTTAGAAAAGTTGAATTGCATGGTGAAGCAAGATGGACATGACCATCTCGAGCCACCGCAATCTTTTTTTAAGCTTGTATTAAGTTTTAAAAACTTTTCAAAA
Organism: Hirtodrosophila trivittata; assembly: GCA_035045065.1. Taxonomy (NCBI): domain Eukaryota; kingdom Metazoa; phylum Arthropoda; class Insecta; order Diptera; family Drosophilidae; genus Hirtodrosophila; species Hirtodrosophila trivittata. The sequence goes on along the minus strand of JAWNNK010001462.1, from coordinate 163,515 downwards.
TCGCGAGTATTAATACCAGCACATTTAAGGTGCATAATATTCTCGCAAAGCCAACAATGGACAAATTGCTGTTGGGGCGACTCATTAACGAGCTTGCAGCCAATCTTGCAGCACGACATAGCGATTAAAACTTGACGAGGTGCACTCAAAAATATATAGAGTAAGTTAACTACGCTCAAGTTGCACTCAAAAGTAGCGAAAAAAGGAAAAAGCTTGAAAGAGCAAAAGCACTAACAAACAACACAGTAATAAAGTCGAAAAATGGAATTGAAGAAGTATTGAACACTCAAACTAAAAACAACAACACACGCAAGAGATTGGAGATCGGTTGAGCGAAAGCCACAAGCAAAACAAACACACGCACAAAAGTCTTGTAAAGGCAAAATAAATTCGGCACTGATGTGCGTTTTAACAAGAGAGCAAAATTACAAATTGTGAGAGACAAGCAAAAACAACAAAGTACAACAAAGCGAAAGTCAAATTGTCGTAAATATCAACGCTTCGTGCGCAAACAAATGAGCAAGAATGCAATAAAATAGTCTGTGAGAGCGCAGTGAAAACAAAGAGCACAAACAGAAACAAACACATGCACTGAGGATTACAAAAGCAAGCGCCAAAATTGTTTGTTTACACAAACAACAAACACCGCAAATAAGATTTAGAACAAAAAATAATAATATCACGGCACAACAGCTAAAACTTTACACTTCAAGCTGACACGCTTAATAGTAATAATTGAAAACTTATTAACACAGTTAATTAAGAAACACAGAAAATGTAAAAAAACGAAATTAAATAGCAGCGTTAATGAAATACGTCTGTACTGAACGAGTTCTCAAAGAGAAGGATTTGTGTAAAAATAGAACTCCCAGCATCATGGGACGGTTAGTAAGAGATGGGAGGTTAATTAATTGCAATTTACTGTGGTATGAAGGCAAATCAGTACCTGGAACCCAGTTAAAGCCGCGAAGAGCAAAAAGAAGAAACTTCTTTTGAACAGACTCAATTCTGTCTTGGTGTACCGAATATTGAGGAGACCACACACAAGATCCGTATTCCAGAATAGGCCGAACAAGAGAAGTATATAGCAGCTAAGTCGTATAAGGGTCGTCGAATTCCTTAGACCATCGTTTGATAAATCCAAGAGATTGAGTCGCCTTGTTGACTGAAAGCGCGATATGTTTGTCAAATTTTAGTCTATGATCGAGAAGAATTCCCAAATCGGTGTCACAGTCTAATCTCTCAAGAGAAACCCGGTCGAGCATGTAATTAAATGTGTGAGGCGTACTTCTATAGAATGGCATAACCTTACATTTAGAGCAATTCAGAAACAACAAGTTGCATTTACACCAAGCAAAACACAAATCCAGGTCCGATTGCAATAAATAAGGACAGTTGTTGTCATTATATGATAAGCACAGCTTCACATCATCGGAGTACATTAGTACATAGGAGTGAAGGAAAATAGACGGGAGATCGTTAATTAATAAATTAAAAAGTAAAGGCCCAAGGTGGCTACCCTGGGGTACACCAGAGGTAATAAAGACAGGCTTAGACAGTGATGTTTTAAAAAGAACTTTTTGGGTTCTACAGGAAAGATATTCGGAAATCCACATAAGAAGAAATCCGATAGTACTAAGTTTTTTACGCAAGAGATAGTGGTTAACGGAATCGAAAGCCTTGCTGAAATCTGTGTAAATTACGTCAGTCTGCTTTTTGTTCTGAAAACCTTTAATAACAAGGGAGGTAAGCTCAAGTAAGTTAGTGGTAGTAGATTTCGATTTCACGAAACCATGTTGGCAGGGTGAAATGATAGAGCTACATGAGTGTTGTAGTTGAGATGTTATCAGCTTCTCAAACACTTTAGGCATCGCGGATAATTTGGAAATACCCCTATAGTTTTTAACATCAGACTTTGAACCATGTTTGTGAAGAGGAATTATAAATGATTCCTTCCAAATGGTTGGGAAAGAGCACGAGTTAACAGACAATTCAAATAATTTAATCAAGGCTTACATAGAGAATTAGCACAGTACCTAAGTACACATCCTGGTACTCCATCTGGGCCTGGTGAATAGCCTTGCCTTGATTAAGTTAAGTTCATTAAGTAGCGAACTTTCCAAGATCACAGGACTAAAAATGCAGTTAGATTTCGGCAATGTATACGGATAAGGGGAATTTGGAAGAAAGTTAGAACATGAATAAGTAGTTTAGAAGCATTCTGCAAAAAGATCGGCTGAAGCCTGATCAGTATTTGCTTTCATGTCTTCATAAGAAACAGATGAGGGCAGTAAGGAAGTTTTTCGTTAAGTATTGACAAAGTTGTAGAACTGCCTAGGATTCTGAGCAAATTGCAAACGACAACAAATTAGGTAGTTATTGTAAGAACGCGAATTACAAACAACAAAATTTGTTCTGGCGATAACATAACGAGAAAAATCTGAAGGATTATTCGAACTCTTAAATCGTTTACAATATCTAGACTTTACATTTTTAAGCATTGCTGATTCTTTAGAGAACCAAGGAGGTCTATTAGTTCTCCTGGGAAGCTCTCCTGGAACGTATTGCTCAAAAAGTAATTTTATAATACAATAAAGGATTGAAGTAGCACTGTTAATGTCAGTACAAGAGTACAGTTGCGATCAGTTTGTTTCTAAAATTAATGAAATAAGTTTTATAAAATCTGTTTTACGAAAACAGCGTGATTTAACGACCGGGTTAATAGAACAAATATGCTCACATGTAGGCAGTTCAAAAACTAAGTCTAAAGTAGGATGATAGGGGTCTTCGGGGACAACTAACGGACAAGTTTGTACTACAGAACTAGAAAAAGGATCCGATGCAAAAATAAGGTCAAGTAGACGACCATTACAGTTTCGAACCGGATTAATTTGAGAGAGAGACATCTCTAAAAGCGAATTGATAAATTCGTGAGATGTGGATGGCATCAAAACACTTGGAGAATCAGACCATACCACACCCGGCAAATTAAAGTCACCAAATACAAAGAGGTAATCACTACTAGAAAGTAGTGACAAAATGTACTCAATACCAGAAATATGCTCTAGGTATACGGATGAATCGGACTGTGGCGGAATATAAGAGCACGTTATATATATAGAAACATTTTTATATATCACTTTAACGGCAATCAATTCAATGTTAGTTAGGCAAGGAGAAAAAATAGATTCTGATAGAAGATCAGATCGCATCTAAAAGATGTGTATTTATTGCAAAATAATGAAAAATCTGAAATTTCGGGATTTAGCCAGGTTTCAGTAAAGATAATAATGTTAGCATCAAACGAAGAACTGTCTACATAAAGCTTATTAAGTTTAGAGTTAAGCCCTCTAACATTCTAATAAGTTATGGAAAGTATTAGTTTTTTGCTATGTGAGTAGGAAAAACTACAGGAGAAGGTTGCCCTCGTTTCTTTGGCCTAAACTCATGAACAATCATGTGTGGAGGCCAGAAATTAGAGTCACATATAGTGTTAAAGAAATCTGAAGAGACGTTAATTTTAAAAGAAGAGCTTTCTCTAGGAGTAGAGAAGTTAAATTTGGTAACAGATACATTAGCAGAAGATCTACTAGCTATATATCTAACTATCGACTTGCATGTTGTATCAGCCGTTAGTCTAGACACAAAAACTTGTCTACGAGGAGCAGTGACAGATAGAGTAAGGAGTAAAGAAGGGGGACTAACTCCATTAGAAGGAGCAGGGATAGGGGAGTGCTTATTTTTACATCTAGTAGCTTTTGCCACATCTCCAGTAGATGGTGATGGAGCAACTACTGGAGCAGTGGGTGCCTCAACAGGCGTAAATAGCGGAGTGGAATTGGGAATGTTCCTGGGAGAAGGAGACAAAGAAAGTACAGGGGAAATGTGTAATATGTTAGGAGAGGAATTTAGGGTGGGGGATGGAGAAATAAGAATAGGTACGGGCACAGTTAAAAGCTCAACTACTTCTGTACGACGCGGCTCAAATTTGAATTGACTAAGCAAATCAATGTTTGAGTCAAAATCGCTCGCTAGTCATTTCGCTGTTTTGCTCATTTTAATAAACTGATTGCGTACCATATTGTACATCTTGCTGAAGTCGCGCTGCATAACATAGCAATATGGGCACGCCCATCAAATGCCGCCTTTTGGTTTAGCCGAAGCGAAACTGAGTTTATTAATTTTATCACAGTCGCGTTCGGATAAACCAGCGCACTCAGATTGCATCATATTGTCACACAACCAACAATAAATAAATTGAGGTTGAGCTGACTCAGACACATTGAGTGAGCACGACTTAAAACAGCAAGACATAATGAGTGATTAGTAGAAAGAAAGAAAAATTTACTCAAATAAAAGAAACAGAGGAAAAGTAAACAAATAACGCTACAACAACAAAGTGCAAGTTGGTAGAAACGCAACGCAAAGCGCGAAAGCGAAATGAAAATAGAGAAGCAACTACTGTCGAAATTTAGAAACAACACAGCAGTGACGCCGCGTTAGGTGATGCGCTAAAAACGAAATTAAAAACAAAAACAAAACACAGCACAGACGCCCATTGGGAAAAAAATGTAAATAATAACTTACAAGAACAGTTTTCAACGTATTAAAAAGTCGCAAAGTGCGCGGAAAGACAAAATAAATCGGAAGTTTTATACAATTTAAGAATTAGGTAAAAAAGGATAAAATGTTAATTTAAACGGAGCGCGAAAAGTTTCACTACCAAGCTACTAGATATCACCCACGAGCTCGCTAGTATCATAAGCGTTCATATAAGTAAATCATAAACGGGTACCTGGGTATACAGGAACCTCGGAGTAAACGCCTCCGAAGGGGATTTCTTTCTATCTCTGCCTACTCCCATTCTCCAAACGCTTTACTCTTCAGCTTAGATGGAAAACGCCATTCTAAGCTTGTAGGTTAGCAGTTCTCTGAAGCTGGTATCCAACCTACTGGCTCCTGTCTTGCTACCAGTTAAAGTTTTTTTAGTAGATGGGGAACAGGACATGCCACACCTAAGTGCGCCGTTATATGCCTATTTATCTCCAAAATTCAAGTCATTCTATAGGGTTTCAGATTCCTAACGGCCTATGTATCATTTCGGGGTCAGAAAACGGTGAGGGAGAAAAGGTGGTCATTGAGGTGGGGTGGGAATTCTTTTGGACAAAGACTTTGGTTGAAGAATCTTACCAAGCCCATACTACATTGATTTTAATTTAGTTTTTAAATACTACTACATTACTTCCCTACGATACCCTATGCACACCAAGCGAAGCCCAAACATTGCTCCTGTACGCCAAACAATTCTCTGCCTACCCCGTTTGTGTTCCTCTTCGTGTGCGTGCTTTTTTTTTTTGGTCTGCGGACCTAGAGGTTGGAATCATCAATGATACCGATGGCCCGGGCCACCGGCATGCATGACAAGGCGCCAACGTACTAAACCGACCCCCCGCACACTTGCCCTCCCCTGCGGTACTCCCGTTAGGTATTACTTCACAGGGGGGGATAGTCTTAGGCCTCACCTCGACGCTCCCTTTCGGATCGTCTCAGATCACTTTGAATCTGGACAATGAGCTGTGTTATGACTCTCCAATTACCTTCCTCCTCCAACATAAACCGAATTAGGCCATCTACTGGAGGAACCACCTGAACTAATGCCCTATACCACACACACTGGTAGAGGACATGCTCCGGGTCTTCGTCGAAATTCGGACAGTGCGGACAGACTGGGGTCTCCTTATGTTTGAATTTATGTAAATATTTTCTATACCCTCCATGGCCTGAGAGGAACTGGGTAACGTGGAAGTTTAGTTCCCCTCCTCGCCTATTTAGTCACTCGTCTACTCTAGGGATTAACCAATGCGTCCACCTTCCCTTGGTTGCCGCGTCCCACCTAACTTGCCATGTGCCTTTTTCTATTCTCCTCTCCATCCTACGGATCGCCTCACTTGTTGGCCTGCACCATTGTTGGTCGTGCGCCAGGCGTATAACTGATGCATTTCCCTAGCCAGAAGATCTATTGGGAGCATACCCGCTAAGACAAGGGCAGCATCGCTAGAGATGGTTTTGAAACCAGAAATTACCCTAAGCGCACTAAGGCGGTATGGTGCAGCTAGCTTCCTGCGAAGCTGTTGGCTGCCGTCTAAAACAGGAGCCCATATTGGGGCTGCGTATACCAGGACTGAGGCTACTACTCTTGCCATGAGCAGTCGCCTTCGTGCCTTGGGTCCCCCGACGTTGGGCAGCATCCGGGAGAGAGCTGCCTGCATCTTTGATGCCTTCCTACTGACATACTCAATGTGCTGTCTAAAGCTAAGCCTGTTATCCATGAGGACTCCTAAGTACCTAATTGAGTTCTTTGACCTAATCGTCACGTCTCCCTCCCGTATGGTCATGAATTCTACTTTCTTCCTACTTGTGATAAGCACCGCCTCTGTCTTATGTCCGGCCAGCTCTGAGCCGGCGTTCTGCATCCACTCACTAATTATCTTGATGGCTTCATTGGCAGCCGTTTCGACATCTGCTACTTCTTTGGCCACTACTACTAAGGCCAGGTCGTCTGCGAACCCGATTAGACTACAGCGCCTTGGTAGCTGTAGTCTGAGTACTTCGTCATACATTAAGTTCCATTGGAGTGGTCCTAGTACCGACCCCTGTGGAACGCCTGCCGTGACTTTGTAACGACTGGGGCCATCTTCTTTATCGTATTGCAGTATCCTGTCGGACAGATAGTTGGATATCATCCCCGACAGGTACCCTGGAATTCCGATCCGGTCAATAGCTGCTTGAATACGAGTCCAGCAGGCCAAGTTGAACGCGGTGCGAATGTCCAACGTGACAACTGCACAGTACTCCTTATCGCCCGACCTCCATCTAGTTTCCTTAACCGCTTTGGCTGCTATGTTGACTACTGCTTTGATAGCATCTACTGTAGAATGCTCTACAGGCAGATTGGCCTGTAGGCGTAAGGGTCATCGATCGGGTTGTGCCCTTTTGGGATGAGGATAAGATGCTGGCATTTCTACATTGATGGAAAGACTCCCTTTTCTGGACATTTGGTATATGTTTCTACAAAAATGTTAATGACATTGCCAACTTAAGGGCCCTATTTAAGATACCGTCTGGGCCAGGGCTTTTTTTGTCTCCTATACTTCTGATGGCTATTGTTAGCTCATCAGAAGTAACGGGTGGAACGCTCTCAAAGATAGGATGGTAGTTCGCGACTTTTCTGTGAGGACGTTTGCGAAACAGGGCACTGACAGTAGTGCTGAGGGCGTCTCGGCATGATACTCGAAGTGCGAATGTGCTTCTTAACTTCTTTGTGAGTACTTCATATATGCGGTGCCCCAGGGATTAACATCAGCATCTCACATATTTTATGAAAGCATTCAGCCTTGGTTCTTTTTATGCTATGTTTTAAGACCCGCTTGGCTATGCGCAAATCGTTGACCGTGATGTCGAAATCTGGTCGGCCTCGAGATCTTTGGGATCGCCTTCTGGCTCTGAGGCAGGCTTTCCGGAGCTGACTGATCTCATCGTTTCACCAGTAGCAGGGTGCCCTCCGCCTGGTTTGTGTACGCCTTGGTATTGAAGCATCACATGCACTTACTAGCTCTCTGGTAAGCTGCTTGGCCATGTCATTAGCAGACGATCTATTCCACTCGCTGTGGCTAGACTGACTGCGAAACTGCTCATCCAAAAGATTATCCTTCCATTTAGGACCAGTTGTTTTTGGCCGCCCCTGGTTCATTGCTCTTCCACTAGCATTTTCGAGGTGGATTGCCATGTGGTCACTGAAGGTGAACTCCACACCGACTCTCCACGACGTTTTCCTATAGATTGAGCAGCTGACAAAGGCGAGGTCTATGATTGATCCTCTCCCAGCCATGCAATACGTAAGGTGTTTCCCATCGTTGGTAAGTGCAATGTCAATTGACGAAAACACCTCCAGGAGACAGGTCCCCCTAACATTTGTTATCCTACTTCCCCGTTCAACCGTCCAGGCGATCTACCTCGCTCCTACACTGCTTCGCCTTTAGCATTTGGTTATGGGCATACGCTCCCAAAGTCTGGTTTTAGCCCAACTCATCCTTAGTCTACCTACTGACAGGACTTTTTTGGCAGTGTCTGCTGTCATCTTTATGGACGCTGTTTGGGTACCCCCGTAATCAAAACAAAAGTGTACATCGTCCAGCGCTATATCTGAGATCTGAAGTTGCGCTTTGAGAGCTTCAAGAATGTCTTCTTTGGACGTTACGTCATCTAGGTCCCTGCACTCTATTATAGCCCCATGGGAGAGTGAGCGATCCATCTGATCGCCCAAGGTTTCTCCCAGGAGCGTCAGAAACGCTGATGTCTCCTCTCCTGACTGATTAAGCTGGAGTAGGAGCTCTCCTTTTGGGTTCTCGTTACTCTAGCTACCGCCTTTCCTAAGCCCTTAAGCTTTTTATCTGCCTTAACTTTCCTGAGGATCTCTGAGTAGCTCTCCTTTCTTTTCGCCTAACAATGGCGTCCGGCCAAGTCTTCTCAGAACCCTCTGGCTTATCACTCGGATGCTTTTTCCTTTTTTCCACCTCTTTCCAGGCATTATCCGCCTGACTCGGAGTGGGTGGGTGTGTTTGGTAGGTCACCAGAGGCCTGCGTAGCCGGCGATCCCTTACAGCGCTTTGTTTGCGGAGTCCGTACCTACATCCTTCTTCCTTTTAGGGTCAGCCACTGTTCCGAGAACTGTGACCCCTGGTGCGTCCTCACAGTGGCCTTGGCCCTGTCGTCGTGTAGCTGAATAGATACCCGCATGGGAGTGTGGATAGATGGGCGCTTGTACCCATCCTGGATCTCCACTAGCAACGCGATTTGCTTACCGAGATCACACACAGACTAGCTGCTCTGGGGGATCGTCGGCTGAGTGGGCATTGCTCCTGTCGCCTGCTGTGGTAGTCTCTCCTCTAACAATTTTGCCACTTTTCGCAAATGATTGCGGACTTCGTTTAAGCATTCGCTCAGGGAGTTTGAGCTTAAAAATATGGCTTTTGGGTTCCAATTCGCAATCCGTTATCGCAGGCCGTAGTACAGTCGCGACAAGATCCCATGGTTGTCTATGCAAGCAGTGAGGCCTTACGAAGGGGTGACACCCGCCCTTATAGGGTAGGGTGTGCAGTTCCGGATCCGCGTTAGTCAGGAGAGTGTCATCTGAGCCTGTACCACCAACAGAATGGTGACTGATCAACGAGCGTGCTTGGAGACTTAGATATACTTATACTTAGATATAGCGGGACGGAGGCGGGTACAGCATTAGCCTAACAGCCATTTCATCCAGATATCACCCCGCTTACTGAAGTATTAGAATACTGTACCACGTCCCAGGGGTCGTAAGTTCAGTGCGGGGCGTCCAGTGGTCAATCCCTGAGACATACTAGTATTTGTCTCAGTCGCCTTCTCGTTTTTATTGGATGCCCACGGGTGTAAGGATCCAATCCGGGGGATACTTGGCTAGTGGCTGGAGGTCACGAGCTGCCTTTCCTACTTTAGAGAGGAATCAAGCTGACCATTGCCAAATTAAAAGTAGTGTCATCCTGCCCACCGGGCTCTTCTCCGAGTAGGCATCCCCGTGTCGCTTAGTTGCTTCTTACGACAAGCCATGACTTGCTGTGGTGGTATTCGGAAGACCGCGCACAACACGGGACTGGGTCGCCTTCTCGTGTTTGCGAGGCACCCACGGTTGTGGAGTTCCTATCCGGGGGATACCTGGCTTGGTGCCGGAGGTCACGAACTGCTTTAACTGTCACGGAAAGGAATCAAGCTGACCATTGTCGGGTTAATGGTCATGTCGCCTGCGAGCAGAACATCCCCGTGCCATTTAATCGCCTTTTACGACAAGCTACAGCCTACTGTGGTTGTATTCGGCAGACCGCTCACCACAAGGCTGTGTGTGTGTCGACGGATTCTGTGGTTGTTGCTATTTTTGATATTGTGTTGTGCCTCGGATGTGTACAAACACACACTGTCGCTGTGTGTATCCGGGTGTGTGTGTGTGTGTGTGTTGCTGTTCTTGTGCCTCGTAAACGTATTCTGTGGTTGTTGCTTTTGTTGTTATTATAGTTGCGCCTGTGTTGTAGTATGATGTTTTAGGTTTTGTTTTATTGTTATTGTTTTTATTATATATTATTTATAAATTATTATACAATATAATATTAAATTTGTAATGTGTAGCATGTCGATAGTCTTAAGGTTTTAGTACTGTTGTATAAGATACCGATATTTCACATTTTTTAAAGATCAAGAGATCGATAACGATGTTTTTATGGAAGCATGCGGCCGAATAAAGCAGAAGTGAAAAAATAAAGAAGCTACAAACAGAAATAGCCTACTACAAATGTTAATTGCTTTTTTAGCGTGTTGTTTTGTGCCCATGTCGTAGTATGATGTTTTACATTTTGTCGTATTGCTATTTTTTTTATTTTTTATTAGTTATAAATTATTTTATAATTTTAATTTCTAATTGCAATTGATTTTTAAATGTGTTGTTTTGTGCTGCCGTTGCCCTTCTCGTCCCAGTCCATGTGTAACATTCCATGTTATTTGCCGACCCCGTCCGTTCAGTTACACTAGACTCAATGTTCTCTTTTCGTATAATTGCCCTAGTGCCCTACTTCTAGAGCTTTCTTAAGCTCGGCTTGCCGCCAGATAAAAAAAGATAAGAGCGCATGCGTAAGCCGCTCCAATACTGCGTACGGTCCCTTTGTTGCGTGCATGTGTAAGTTGCCCTTTTTGCTTGCTTACTCATTTTTCTTAGTGTGCGTGTATAAGTCATTCTAATCTTGCACTTATTCTCGCCTTTTCCTGTTAATTGGAACAGTGAGTGCGCATGCATAAGCTTATCTTGCAACTCTCGCTCTCTTAATGTTGTCGCTGAACAATGAGCGCGTATGCATTTAGCCGATGCTTATCTTGCATTTGTTCTCGCTCTCCCACTGTTGACTGAAACAATGCGTGCGTATGTGTAAGCCGATGGTTATCTTGTATTTGTTTTCTCTCTGTCATTGGAACAGTGAGTGCGTGTCTATAAGCCAGCTTGGTAGAGCTTTTAAGCTAAGCTTTCTGTCTGTGTATGCTGCCGTTGCTTATCTGTGTGTTGCGTGGCCAGTGTTGGCCTCTTTAGAGATTATTCTGCTGCTTACTTAAAAAATTTCAAAAGTGAAATTATTTTTAATAGATTTAAAGTTAGATTTGAGTTATAAGACAACTGTGTCGAATCTTAAAACACAAGCAGATAAGCATCCAAAAATGAAATTTCCTTCTCCTTTTTTTTTCAACGCTCAAGCGATAGTAGTGCAACGCAGAAGATGCTAGATATAAAAATATTTATTGATCGAAAAATAGTTATAATATTTATACTTATATTAGAAGATCATTGACCATTCGATGAAAACACAGATCGCATAAGGCTCAAATAAATGTGGTTTTGAAATATGTATTAAAAGTTGTATGCCGTTTAGTTTAGTAAAAGCTAACTTTTTCAAAACTTACTGTAATCATTAAATCCTCCTGGATTGGACAATCTCTATTAATGACGGATGTACAGCGGATGTAGCCTCTCACTTCTTAAATGATAAAATTCAATTGATATCGTTGCATTTAGAATTCCCAAGAACCTTAAATTACCATTTGGTCGATAACTTGGCACAGGAGTTGTAGCTTATTGTGTCCAATTATATTATTAAGGACAAGGTCGCTGTAGAAGTTATGCTTACATAAGGTGAGCCATTGAGAGTAAAGTAAAATGGAAAAAACAGTCCATTTGTAGATCTTGAAGATGCCGGTAGAACGACTTAAGCGTTAACCAATTGATTGTTGCCTTATTAGACTGTCACTGAATTGGACATATTAAAGTACTTGTAAAAAAAAAGCGTTTTGCCTTAATCTATATGAAACACCTTCAATTGTTATAATGGTTGTCTATGGAATTACAGCTGTCAACAAAAATTTTGGGTCGTCTAATTCTAGTGTCTATACTCTGTGAGCTAAGATTTAAAACAATTCTAAAGTAAGAAATCATTTGGGCTGTTGTCAAAAATTTTTTATGAGCACATGCGGAAACTCAAAAGATGTAATTTATAACGTAGAGGAAGAATCAGACAACAAAAACAAGTTTTCTATTTGGAATGGTTTTGACCAAGAAGCAGCTCAAAATGTTCCACAAGCAACTTCAAGATCCGGGTCTATAGTGCAAGATCACCGCTACTTGGAAAACGGTCTGCTTTTAAGAAACCGGGAACCGCTAGAGAAGTCTTCGGCACAAAATTTACACAATATTCCACATTCATCAGTCGTGGCCCAAGAAAATTGATGTTAATTATGTTCATCGGTTCCATGCGAACTGTTTTTTAAAGCTGGAAAGTTGGTTTGCGATAGACGATGACGTTTTTATTTTCAAACAAAAATGATTTTGTTTTGAAATGCAAAATTTTACAACGTAAATAACTGAACGAAAAATGACAGTTAACTAATTGTAAAATGCATGGGTCCAGGAGCTTTAACATTTGGGGTTTCGAAAAAAGATCAAATAATCCGTGTCGTTTTAAATGAAAATTACACGACTATTGGTATATCGTAAGACGCGTAAAGTTAGTCGATTGTGACACTCCCATCGACAATAATGGAAATACCCTACGTATTCTTTATTAATGAAAATATGCAGAAATTTTTTTTAAAATAACCTAAAAATCTTGTTTTTACAGCAACTAAATCTTGCAAAGTTTGTTCTTATGGACGACCTATCCATTAACGAGGACTGTAAGTACCCGAAGTATCCATCTACTTTATTTTTCCTATACAATGGTGTAAGTTTAATTCTTAGTCCTTCATTGGATATACCATCTTTCCCAATCCCCGAAGTCTTTATACTCTCTTATCGGCTTCTGTCTGATAACTATTGTACATGCTGAATTATCTCTAAGGATTTATATCTATTACCTAATGTGTGAATGGATTTATTTTATGTTGGTACAAGGTACATTCGCCAGTGATTTCCAAGCACAAAGCCATATGCAGAATGGTACTATCAAAGCATTCTAGTTGATCGTTTGAGTTGATATAATGGAGCGGTGGGCTTGGAATACCGACCGATATGATTGCTAATCCAATATCGCAATAAATAGTCATTATTTTAGTGAAGATTTATAAGCGCGATGTGAATAAAGGGTGCCAACATATTTATTATTATGCCTAACAGTTGAACAATAGCAAATTTATAGAACCAGCCAATGCATGTAAGAATATTTGATCCAATGGTAAAGCAGTATATATCATACATATTTTCTCAAAATCTTACACACTCACCGGATAGTTTAACCATATTTTAGTAATAGTAATAATAATAAAACACTAATAATCTGTTCGCAATTATACTCAGTAGTCACTATCTTACTCTGTTTCTTTCTGATAATGATATCTGGTACTATTTTTTGCCAGTACAATAACGTGGTGGATACGAAGCATTTTATACTCTCGTGATAGAGACTAGCCAGTACTACATCTAAGAGTTGAAGGGTAAATGGCAAATTTCACCTCTCGATAATGTATGTGAGGGGAATGGTGTAACAAGATTTTCTCGATAGTAATAAAAAAGAAATCATTATAGTAGGAAATTGGTTTTGTTTCTGGTTTTGTTGAGGTATATATTATATCAGCGTGGATTGTATTTGTATTAAACTTTAGCTATTATTGCAAAACTTTTATACAATACGACATCCTCTTACCCAAAACGATAATGGTACAACTGTGGCGGTCTTGCTCCGCTATGAAAAATTGGTTAAGTGCCAACAATGGCTAGTATTAAGTTGATATTAGACACATGGTAATTGTCTAGAATAGTTTTATCGTTCAGTTTATTAAAGTTAATTATGAAACCATTTAACCTAGTACCTGACGCTGAAGATTTTTTTTCTTTAGCTCATGCCAGATTGTTCTATGGTGACGGCCTATTGACTATTTTTCGCAGTAGTTCTTATATTTTTCTACTTACAGGGTGTGGTAATCTCCGATGCGGGTACAGTTGTGAATAAGCTGGGGATATTTTTCGTTTTGCTGAGCACAGAAATAAATATCAGAATATTATCATCCTTCTTCTACACGTAATATAAATCTGTATAAGCAGATTGGAAAAGACGCGACTGGATGCGCTATTGAAGAATTTTATACACCTTATTATGCCAATTATGAGTACCCCAAAATACAAAACTCGAATAAACAAATAATAAGGATGAACTTTCGGTAATCTTGAATCCTCAGTCTCTTGTAAAATATTCTAGTCATATCAACAAGCAATCACGCTGACTAAAATATTACCAGCGTCGCGGTCTTTTTTTTTTTAACTCGGTTGTATAACTTTTTATCTATAAGTTTCTAAAGCATATTACTTTAATATATACGCTGTCCTATTGGGTGCTGCAACTAAAGACCCCACTGAGTTCAAAGTAGGATATTTGAGAAAAACAATAGCAAGTAAGCAAACAAGTTACACAAAAATTGGTGATAGCTTAAGGACTTAACTTAACAAAGGAAATTACATCAAAACATTAAATGCAATCAGAAGCAGGTCACAGTAAATTAAAGACGATAGATAAGTGAAGAAGTGCAGTAACTGCAAGTTTATAAGGACCTGAAAAAGCGTCTAGAGACCCGTATTGCCTTATCTTAACATTCCACCTCAGACTTCCACCTCACATATGTGCGTTAATTTTATGATGTTTTATTTTCGATAGTTTCGTTTGGTTGATTTATAAATCGATCTATCGATACCTATTAGTTTTGCAGTGAAATTTTCGCGTTCTATTTAAATTAACATTTTCTTTTTTCTGCCTATTCTAAAAATTTTATAAAACTGTGTTTCCGTTTTATTTTTTATTTCCGCGCTCTTTTTGATATTATTATCAGTGTTACCAACTTGGCTATTCTATAGCTGGATCTGGCTATTTTGAATAGTCAAAAACTAGAAACTACTTAGTTTTGCAGGCGCCTGCAATTTTGGCTATTTGTAAAATTACTTAGCTAGTTTTCAGCTATTTTCAAAATCAATTGATATTAATTATTTAAGTAGATTTAGTCTATAAGCACTTTCTTACAATTCTTTTTTGTAAAAAGATGGAATGTAACCAAGTCAGTGAAAAAGTCAACTCTAAGAATAAATACCAGCAACCTTCTTTTTGCGATCGATTGGCTTATGGATATGCGATCTTAAGGTACTTTACCAATGGTAAGTTACCATCTCCTCGTTGTGAAATACTTTTTCGTAAACTTACTAAAGCGCAAGCGTCGTTGTGAAATACTTGTTCGTGAAATTACTAAAGAAAATGTCGAAAGACTACAAACAAAAAGTGCGGGACGTTTGGATGGAAGAACCACAAATTAAAATGTGCATAACATATAGCACAAAATTATTTTGTATTTATTGCAAGGCCACTATAAATGCAAAATTGTTTGACATAAAAGCTCACATGGAAACAAAAAAACACAAGGCAAATACAGCGTCTCTGAAAAATAATGCAACAATTCTTTTTCCAAAAAAAACCAGTTTAACATCGGAAAAGGAAGCTGCTATTGTTTTTGCTATTTTTTTTAATCTAGCTACTTTTTTTCTATGGTCCGCTCAGCTAGAAACGACGGTACACTGTTGGCAACACTGATTATTATACGTTAAATTCTGTGCTCATAAGTTTTTATTTACACATTTTTCCCCAGCGCGGCGTGTGTGCTGTATTTGTTTTTGTTTTTAAATTCGTCTTTGCATCACCTAACGCGGCGTTTGTGTTGTTGTTGTTTTAAAAGTTCGACCGTAGTCGCTTTACCCTTTTCATTTCACATTCGCGCTTTGCTTTTCGTTTTCTCCCAACTTGTATTTCATTTTTGGAAACGTTGTTTGTTTACTACATTTATTTGAGTGAATATTAATTTCATCTATTTTATACTAATTATTTCAGTGAATATTAATTCTTTCGTTTTAATGTATACTAATTTTCCTCTACCACTAACACTTTTACCTTGCTGTCTCAAGACCTGCTTACTTAAAGCGTCTTAGTCTGCTCAACCACATTTTATTTATTTCTGGTTGTGCGATAATACAAGTATGATGCACTCTGAGCCGGTTTAACTGGGCGCGACTGTGACAAAATTAATAAACATAGGTCCGCTACTGTTATGTTGTAAATATAGGCACTCCCCTATCGCGGATTCTTCCCCTGAAATTAGTCCACCTAACTTCACTTCCTACTCTATCCGTCATTGCTCGTAGTAGACAAGTATTTATGTCTAGACTATCGGCTGATACAACTTGCGAGTCGATAGTTCTTCTGCAAATGTATCTGTGACCAAATTTAACTTTCTATTCCTAACGAAATTTTTTCTTTTAAAATTAATGTTTCTTCAGATTTCTTTAATACTATTTGTGAATCAAATTTCTGGCCTCCTCACATGTTTGTTCATGAGTCAAGGCCCAAAAAAACGAGTGCAGCCTTCACCAGTATTTCTTCCTTCTAATATACCTGTAACTCTAGCGCGTGACAATGATCAATTTACTGTGCTGGGTGACTGCCCGCCATATATTGGTAATTTTTCAGCAGCGCGAACTATCTTATTCCCTCTTCTCAACATGACTTTTTATATGGTATTTTGGATCTCCCTCTTTATTAATTCAATTTAATTCCTAACAACCTACATGGATTCTTAGATCTTGTTTTTATAAATCACTATTCTTATGCTTCCATCCCAACGTCAAATGGGATCTGCATAAAGATCCTTATCACCCTACTATTCTCTCTCTTTCTCTATATATCTAACCAATCTATTCCTACTGAGCAACATCATTGTGAAGGGAACTTCACTTTGCAAAATCAACTGATCCTTGCAACTGATAGGTCCTTTGTTGACAACGCAGTTGACATTGATATTGCTCTAAGCTCTTTCTACGGTACACTTAACTCTCTATCAAATATCTGTATTCCTCTTATATTAAATTAAGCCACTTTAGCTCACAGCCAGGCTCTCAAAACTGAAAAACATTAAGTCTAAATGTTTTACAAAATTTAATATGACTGGTTCTAATCTTGACCTATCTAAATATTCTATCGCTAAATTTAACTTCTTTCTACTTAACTATCAATGTAACACAGATTATATCCCCCGATATAAGAATCAATGTTCAAGTAATCCCAAATTTTTCTACTCCTTCGTTAAATCGAAGCGTAAATCTACACGCTTCCCATCTTCTTTCATTCTTTGTAATGAAAAGGCTACAAGCGACTTAGCTGCCGCTAATTTGTTTGCCAAATTTTTTCAATCCACCTATTAATCTATTCCTGATTCTAACAATCTCTATCCTTATAGTCTTACTTCATCCAACTTTATTTTCGCTTCCATAGTATGTGAGTCTTCTCTACGCTTTACTATAAAACATATAAAACTTTCTTACTCACCAGGGCCGGATAATATCCCAAGTTGTGTATTAAAAGAGTGTAGCACCTCTTTGCTTCGACCTCTACATAAACTTTTTACAGAGGTATTGCAAAATTGTCTGCAATTCCAAAATTGTTTGAAAATATCAGGCAGCCTTGCAACATCTCTCTAAATCTGTCATTTCCTCTTCTCAACATGGCTTCGTAAAGAGTCGGTCCACTACGACCAACTTGTTGGAATTCACATCTCTTATTCACGATGCGTTTCAACTGAGAATGCAAACTGACGTCATTTATACTAAGTTCAGTAAGGCATTCGACTCTGTACACCATGATCTATTACTTTTTAAGCTACGTTGTATTGGGTTCCCTCCCGCTTTTTTACCGTGGATTTCTACTTACCTAAAAGGTAGAACGCAAAAAGATGTACTTAGATCAGTAATTTCCAGACCAGTCTATGTTACTTCTGGCGTACCTCAAAGGAACCACCTCGGTCCCTTATTCTTTATACATAAGTACAAGTACAATTTGTCATTAATGACCTTTCGTCCACTGTATCACATTCACATATACTAATGTATGCTGAAGATGTTAAACTTATATTATCATATAAAGAGCCTTCGCAACTTGGCTCAACGTTCTAGGCTTTATTTAGCGTTGGTCGAAGAAATTTAACGATTCTTTCACCACGAAATTACTGTACGTATCACAAGTACGGCCTATTCTCGAATATTGCTCATGTATATGGTCCCTTCAATACAATATCAATTAGGCCCGCAAAGAGTCAGTCCAGAAGCAATTCCTTCTCTTTGGCCTTCGTGGTTTCAATTGGGACCCTAATTTTCATTTGCCACCCTGTTCTACAATATATAGAAAATCACACGATTTCACTGGTCAATTTGCAGGATTTCTCAATGCTATGGCAAACTCAATGCTAGCCATATGCATTTACGATATCATCAGATACCAAAGCTCCCAAATGAAAATATCGTATATCGTATATGATTGCCGCGATTGAATGGAATGTAGTTGACTGAACCTAACGGGATCCCCTCTTTTCCACAACTCTTTCAGGGTGGGGGCTCGTTGCCATGTCTAGACCACCGTCATTTTATTATATAGTATCGCTGCTGAATCTAGGATAAGCACCTATATTAAAAAAAAATAATAGAGTAATATAGGTAAAAAAAATTAAATACAAATTTCGAGATCTCTTTTTCAAATTGGTAGGAAAGTCAAACAAAAAATACCCCTCTGCTTGCATTACTTGTCTTAGGTTAGTAACGGTTAATATGTCACATCGTGCTAAAGCTATGTAAAACATATCAGACAGATATCTCTGTACACAAGATTTTATTTTCACTTTCATGGCTTGACCCTATATAAGCTCTTTTGGAAACGCCATTACGCTTTTATGTTTTTTATTCAATTATTCATAAAAAGTGTTAACAGCATTCGATTGTCTTCAAATAAATGCAGTTCTGATCAGAAAATGTTTGCCATTTATAAGACATTTCATTATGCCTCTCTCATAAAAACCGTTATCCCTCTAGTTAGAAAATCCGCACATTCAATTTTCACAAGCCTCTTTAAATGTTAGCTTACTATTTCCAAGAGCATTTACATGCACTAAAAATGGTCGTAATCACTTGCTGCCATGTCCGGATTTTATGGTGGGTGATGCTATTTCCAAATAGCAAAAAACCACACCTTTCTCATATAATGATGACCAACTGCGCGGATGTCTCACAGACACAAAAAACAGCAAAATTTCGTGAATCTAGATTGCATCCCAACCAATATACCTACAACTTGTAATTAATTAATTAATAATTAATGTTACAAAACAATTTAAATACCCACGGGCTGTCAGTATTTACTACAGAGAAACCATATGCTGCAAATACGTATCATAATTTTTCCACGTCTACCGGGCATATAACCTTCACAAGCATAACAAAAACACTTTGAATCAACTTTGGAACGTTGTCTTTGCATTTTCCTACAATCCGAAACACAATCACAGCACATAAACAATTTTCAAATAATGTTTGGTGCCACGTGGTCAACTAATAGTCGTATAAGAACGCAGTACTTTGACATGTTATGTTAAGAACATGAAAACTAGAATCAATCTAGACACACGGATTGAAGAGTTGAGCTCAGGATAATAAGTAACATAAATAACCGTTCTTATCTGCTCGGGTCCAAAAGTAAGCACAAATTTGTAAACTTGTGTAATTATTTAGCATTAATTATTATATGATTATAAATATCTTTCAGTTATTTTTCTTGCTATTTAAATGCATACGAAAGTAACGTCCGCGTTTCTAGAAATGCCCATATTTAAATAATTCTGATAATTATGGAAAGCTTAAATACAAAACTTGCTGTACTCAGTACCATAATCAAAACAAACAAACGCATAAGGCAACTCATCGTTAACAGGGCTTAATATGTATGATACTGTATAAATTTAGTTTACGTTTATCATCCGCAATCACCTCACAATAATGGATAAATGGGAATGCAGCAGCAATAAAGAGATTGTACAAGTGAAATAATAATGTTGTTTATACACAGATTTTTTAATAACACGCATCCATGTTAAGCTTAATAGCTTTATCAATGTTTGCACATATGTATGTGCACTCAATTCCAATACAGCCGGAAACTGATGATTTACTTCTTTTTTAAGACGAAAATAAATTTTCACTGTATAAACCTTAGCGCAAGAAACAATAAACCACACAAATCATAAAGAATTTATTTTTATTAGTGTCGTTTGCTATGAACGAAGATTATTTGCAGCTTACCCGCAATATTATTATACAGCGTTTAGTTTTAAGCGCTACTTGCGCCTGTCAAGTAATTTTATAAGATTGTAAGGCGATTATACATATTCTAGGCACACGTGCCGTATACCTAAAATTAATTACTGCGTTACCACAGTACTACCACTTTCATTGACGCATTGATTGAAATATATATATATATATGTACATATTTATATGTATATATATACAGTGGCTCAGAGCTTATTTCATGCAGACGTAAAATGAAACTTTAAATAGCTACATTTTAAAAACTATACAAGATACTGAAAAAATTTAAACGAATTTTTTGCCTTCAGATTTTCTATATTTATAATATAACTTCAGTAATTTCTCTTAATTTGCTAATAATGTTCTATAAATAAAAAACTTAAGAATAAGACTACTTTTATCTCACAGCTTATTTCATGCCGTGCATTCAGTCTTTAAAAATATTGGTTTAAAAGCAAAATTAATAATCTATATGGCCTCCATTGTTTATAATGACCTTTTTCAATCGATCCTGCATTGAGGCTACCAATTTGTTGGTAACGTTTTGGGGTATTTTTTGCCATTCCTCCAGCAGGGCAGTTTTTAAGTCAGTTTTGTTGGAAATCTGTCTTCCGCGAATGGCAGTTTCCAAATGTGCCCACAAATTCTCAATCACATTTAAATTTGGGGATTGTGCGGGGGGAATCATGACATGGGGGCAATTTCAAATCAACCAGGACTGCACAATCCCCGATTTGTGTTTTGGGTCGTTGTCTTAATAAAATCGGAATCGTTCCCGTATACCTAAAATACCAGGACTTTGCAGCAGGTTATTCTTTAAAATGTCCAGGTACATGTTTTTACCCATATTGCCATCAATAAAAACTAAGTTGCCCACGCCTTTTGTTGACATGCAGGCCCAAACCATAACGCTACCGCCACCATGTTTGATTGTCGGTTTAACGTGCTTGTTGTGGAGCTCCGTATTCGACCTACGCCAGACATACTGTATTCCGTCCGACCCAAATACGTTAAATTTGGGTTCTGCGAAAATAACGTCGTCCCAGAAGGTTTCAGGCTGTACAACATATTCCTTGGTAAACTTTAGCCGGCACACTTGATTTTTTTTGCTGATGAATGGCTTTTTCCCTGCTACTCAGCCATGAAAGTTGTGATCTCGCAGTACACGACAGACAGTTTCATCACAACTCATTTTTAATCTGTATTGCCTACTTTGGTGGCGATAACGTAAGATTGACGTTTATTTTTCGAACAATATGTCGCTCTTCCATTGATGTAAAAATCTTGTTGGGTGCAGTTCGACCCTTGTCAACAATACGATTTTCGTGCACGAAGCGTTTGATGAGGCATTGCACATTGCTGGAACTTATATTGATCATTTGAGCTATTCCCCGTTGACTTTCTCCATTTTTGAAGAGAGTTATAACTAATTGATGCTGCTCAACTGTCGTAAGTGGATCCATTATATCAATAATCAAATATTTATGTTGGCCAATTTTGTTACTGCAAAACTCCCCGAAAATAAATTCTTCATAAAAATTCAACTATATAGAAGCAGAAGCAATGGTCTGCGATGCACCATTCACCCGACCCCGCATCCCAAAGTGACTGTATGAAATAAGCTGTGACATATTTAACTTTGATATCAATGCGAAAAAATAAGCAATTCTTTATTCTATGTTAAAAGGATTAAGCTAATGGTGCTATAAAAAAGACAATTGCGTCTAAATTTTTTCGATATCTTGTATGGTTTTAAAATAAAGCTATTTAAAGTTTCATATTACGTCTGCA
Organism: Hirtodrosophila trivittata; assembly: GCA_035045065.1. Taxonomy (NCBI): domain Eukaryota; kingdom Metazoa; phylum Arthropoda; class Insecta; order Diptera; family Drosophilidae; genus Hirtodrosophila; species Hirtodrosophila trivittata. The sequence continues at coordinate 141,452 of JAWNNK010001462.1, read as the reverse complement.
TGAAATAAGCTGTAATGGAGTATGTTCGATATTATGCATTGCGCAGCAAGTTCTGGTCGCTTCGGTGACGCTTTAAAAACTGAATACTTATCGATACAGTGTTTCTTTTAATTTCACAATACTGTGTGATCTATTGTCATCTCTGTTTCTACTATTTCGTCAACGCCCTACGATCAGACCTTACTCAGCAGCAGAGTATGTCTCTTCATCTCTGCTACAACATAATATGTGTACCGTTAGCGACATCGAGTCGCCTCTTAAAACTGTACGACGCGTGTACTGTGGACAAACTTGCCATTCTATGTCACATAATACAGTGGAACAAATTAGTTATCTACAACACGGCCTTCCTGAATAATCACACGTTCTTGTGTGGTTCGTTTTCTTTTTCTCTTGCCAATACCACATGTCACAATTTTCCTTTAAACTTTTAATCAGATCTTTTTCTCTTTTTTTTTATTTAAAAATTTACAAGCTATAAATCATTCAAACAATATTCAGATTTTCAACAAATTTCTTAAATTCAACATAAATCAATCTACTTCAATTAGTTACTCTCTTCGCTGGGCAATTTATTGCCAGTTGCACCTCTGCCAACGCATCCTGCCATGATCTCTGATTGGCTTCTACGGCGGTTACCCTGTTTTTAAGAGTACCCATTACTCGCTCTACCTAGCCATTTGCCCTACTTGCACCAATCGCAATTAAATGAAGATTAATTTTTTGAGATATAACGGCCTTAATACAGCTTTCAGCATCTATATCTATATCTATATCTGGTAGAAATAAACAAATTTGGTAAACGCAAAAATTTGAACAATAACGTATTCCTTAAGGTCACTTTTAGCATTCAATTTTCCCGTTATGTCAATGTGCAGCGTGTGCCACAGTATATTTATTTTAGGTATAGGATATAACTCTGCCTGCATCTTTCCTATTGTAAGCTTTAATATTTTACATGTGATGCGGTTTTCAAGGAATCTACGTACATATTTTGACATGTTTTCGAACCAATAATAACTATAAACGTTGTCTACTGTCTTTTCCATCCCAGATCCATTTTTGATTCATGGACATGACTTATAATGGTCCATCTAAAAGATCTTGGGATTACCGGTAGGCATTTTGTTTTACCGTTACCTTGTATTTTCCTGTGCAAAATACCTTGACGCAACTCATAGGCTTGAATCAAAATATCTGACAATTCATTATTTCTCAATTTAGTTACTATATCTGATCTGATAATATATCTGGCGATTTTTGAAGTACTTGGTCCAAAGTCTAGTGCCATGGTTTTTCTTTGAGAGTTCGAAGAATTAACATTATGCCTTTTAATAAGCATCTTTTGTCACGCAAGATTGTTCTCTGCTGGTATAGTGCTGCTTAGCTGCAGTTGTTTTTGGTTTTAACAGTTTTTTTTGTTCACAACGTAAATCGCTCTTTTTTCGAATTTCACATGGGAATGTGTGTGTGCCAATATTCAAATTCTACTTCCATTTATCAGCTGTTTTTATCGATTATTGGTTAGCGATGCCACATATGTATTTAATAGTTTAGCCAGAATCTACGCCGGTATCTTACTGACCTGGGTTAGGGCCCTTAAGTTTGAATATAACTGAAACGTTTATGTATGGTACCGATCTGCTTACTGACCTCGGTAGGACTGTTTTGCTAATGGTTCTTTACCGGCGTCAGTGTAAATTGGGTATTAGCGACAGAAATTTCGAACTTTGAAAAAATTGTGTTTTTACCGTTAGAGTTAAAAATATTCAATGTCAACGGCGAAATATGAGGCACACATTGCCTGTATTTTGTATTTCTTATTTCGGCTGGTGGTTTGCTTATGTGCTTGGATGGGTCTGGGTGGCCCCACTTGCAAAAAAGAAGGGACAAAAAGCTATGCAGCTCGCCACTTTTCCTTCAGTTGTGTTTAAGATCTACTTTGCATTTTGATTTGTAAAAATCCAATTCATTCAATACAATTATATATAAAGAATGTCTTCAAAAAAAGATATGAATAAGAGAACAAAAAAAACAATGCAAATAAGACAAAAAAATTAATAAACACAAAGGCAAGGTTTTAGCGTAACTGATATTGGGCGTGTATTTAGGCTAGCAAAGGAAACCATTGCTACAATTCTTAAAAATTAGGACAAAATGATGGAGAGAGTATCGCCCCAAAGACCACGTATTCTCGACGATGTTTTAAAAAAGAGTATAATAGATGAGGAGGTGACGGAAACACAAAAAACATCTAGTGCGATAAATGAAATGCTGAAAGTATATAAGTTGGTATTTATTGAAAAAAAAAACCACCCTGATGCAATCATTGCAAAACGTGCCACAGACCTATTTAACGGTAATCCTACATATCATTTTCAACAAATTTTAAAACGTATTTTATGGACGGATTGAAAAAGTTGGAGCATCGCTCGGCCTAGAGTATCCAGAAGAAAATTCCTTACAGCTCCAGCATTGTGCAACAGCAGTTATAGTTTCATATGTATCTAGCAGATCTTCTGCAATTGTATATCTTCCAAAATTTAACTTTTCCACGCTCTTTGTCCGTCTGTGTTACTTCTATTCAGTATCAGAATGGTAGAGGTCATCTATCTGATGTCCAACAACTGTGTCTGAATAGTACATTCATTCAAAGTAACTGTTTGTATCATCTGTTCCTATATTCCTCCTGCTTCGGAAATACAAATTTACATGCAACATTTTTAACTGTCTTAACGAAGTATTTGCTCTAGCGCGTGACAATGACCAATTTGTTGTGTTGGGTCATTTTAAATTAAATTCTTATTATTCTCTTGTTCTCTTCTCTCAGCATGTCTTTTCAGATTGCATTTTAGATCTTCCACTGTATCTATTAAACTCAATTATGAACAACCTAAGTATAATCTTAGATCTTGTTTTTTAAATGAATATTCTAACTGTTCAATCTCCAGCTCAAATCCTTTATCTCTGCCTAAAAATCCTTACCGGTCAACTATAGATATCTCTATCTCTCTCTATGTAGGTAAACAATTTACCCAACCTTCACCCATTCCTATTGAGCAAGGTAACTTTACTTTGCTAATTCAACTGATCCTTGTAACTCATTGGTCTTGGCTTGACAACGCAAATGACATCGATATAGCTCTAAATTCCTTTTCCGATATACTCAACTCTCTATTAGATTTCTGCATTCCTAGCTCTTACCGTAAATCGAGTTTGTCTGATCCATCTTGGCTTGCAACCAGTCACTCAAAACTGAAAAATATTAAGTATACATTTTATAAATTTTTTCAATCCACATATTCAACCATTTCGGATACTAATAATCTCTATACCTCTAGTATACCTTCATGTATACTCCCATAATATGAAAGTCTTCGCTACTCTCTGCTATAAAATCTGTAAAATTATCTTACTCACCAGATTCGGATAATATTCCAAGTTGTGTATTAAAAGAGTGTAGCACCTCTTTACTTCAACCTCTTCTATCACTTACCACCGGAGTCTTTCCATCTCTTTGGAAAGACTCATATATCATACCTCTCCATAAAAAAGGTGGTAAGTCAGATATCTCTAATTACAGAGGTATTGCTTAATTGTCTGCTAATCCAAAACTGTTTCAAATATCATTACGGCAACCTTGCAACATCTCTGAAAATCTATTCTATCCTCTTCTCAACATGGCTTTGTAAAGAGTCGGTCCACTACGACCAACTTGCTGGAAATCACATCTCTTATTCAATATGCGTTCCAACAGAGAATGCAAACTGACGTCATTTACACTGGCTTCAAAAATTAATAAGCGGCAACATAGATTGTTCTACACTTCTAAGGCGCCTAAATTTTTTTATTCCTTATAGATCTACCAGAAACTATCTTCCTCTATATCTTCCGGTATACGTCTCTGAATATGCCCAGCACAATCCTTTTTGCATTTTATGTTTTCTTTACAAGTCTCATTTCCTTTTTTTTCATCTGAACATCTGAACATTCTCTTCGTTCAATCAAACTATCGCTTTTCTTCACATTCGGTGATACCTATAGAGACAGGGGAGTAAGTGAATTGGAAAAAGTTGCTAAATCTTTCCATCCCTTGAAAAAAAAATGTAAATTTGAAAGATTTAGGTTGCAAATTTACAAGGCTAAAAAACTGCTTACTTATTGTCACGAAAAAATTATATCTTACAACGAGCAAGATAATTCTCGTAACATACAGTGTTTAAAAAGCAAAATTTAACTTGGCAACAGAATATTTGTACCAATTAACATTAGAGCCAAATTTCTTATTCTTTTTAAAATGTTTTGACTTAATATATTTTAAGAAGGATAGTCTACGCGTAAGCCAAGGGGCTTCAACAAATAAAACAACGGGATGTAATTGAGTATACAAACATTCAAGAGCAAGTTTAAAGAGTCTTAATTAAAAAATTCCAAGGGCAATATCAATTTTGGTGAGTCTATTTAGAAATGACCTGTCAGTTGCAAAAATACGTTCATTAAGTAAGGAATAATACCTTTGCCAAAGCAACGACGTGACACTTGCTGAGGTATTGATAATGGGAAAAGAAAAAGAAATGAAATACAAATTTTAATGGCCGGATGATGTGGATCTTCTGGGACTGTAAGTGGTGAAGATTCATAAAAGCAGGAATTCGCGAATTCATTAATAAAAATTAGGAATTGTACTCAAATGCTTTTTAGTTGGATTCATCCTAAATATTGAAAACCAAGAATTCAATCCATAAAATCATAAGAAGGTGCACGATTATTTAAATAATTGGAATATGACCAAGAAATTTTCGGTAAATTAAAATCACCCAGCACAATGAAAATATCCGTATCCTTCACTAAACTTATTTTATAATTTAAAACATTTTTATATATTATTTTATTTATACATGCAATATGTTGCATATAAACCTGTAAATCAGACGATAGGCGAAAGTAGGAAAAAGTAATAAAATTGATTGTGTTGCAGATGTTACCTTAATAGCAACAATTTTAACATCGACATTTCAGTCAGATCGTATCTCCCTTAGTATGCGGAGATACGATCTGACTGAAATGTCGATTGAACGGCAATTAGGACGCCACCACCACGACGAATCTGTCGATCATGTCTGAATATGGTATATCGATTTGACATAACTTCAGTATCAGATGTGGTAGGAGTTAACCAAGTTTCTGATAACGCAATGATGTCGGTATGAAACGTGGTACTACTTTAATAAAGATTATTGAGCTTCGTTAAGAGTTCTTTAACATTCTGATAATGAATGTGCAAAGAAACAGGGCATAAACCTAGTTTTATTATACAGCCTCGAATAGTAAGGCAGAACTAGGAGCTGGAATTGTCACAGTTGAAGGCATAGTTCGCCGTTTAGGCGTAAACTCATGTACAATATGAGGTGGCCAGAATTTTGGATGACAACTAGTCGAGAAGCAATCGTGATGTTGAAAAGATTCTACTTCTCAAGGCGAGCCAAAATTTAATTTTGTGACTGATATGCTGTAGATGATTTGCTAGCAATATAGGTATAATAGCATTGCAAGTAGTATTTGAGGATACAACAATTGAAAAAGTCGGAATTAAGGGCGTATTAATGTCACTCTTTATATTACTAATAGTAATATCGCAAAAAGGTCTACGTTTTCGAGTATTAACTACTCGAGTAGACGTCTCTATAAAAGCGGTAGGTTCTAAAACCGGAGATAAAGGTGCGCAAGCAAGAGATGGCGCTAGAGAAATATTAAAGTTGAGATCGTAGGGAAGGGAGACGGCGGCAAAGATATTATCTTTTTTGGAGCTGGTCATCATTTTATCTGTATCTCAACCTAAAAGACCTGGACACTTGGCATGCATAATATTGTCACACAGCAAGCAATAAACAAACGGCGACTTAGCAGAATCATCAGCGCGCTTGATATTGCAACTTTTTTTTTTGCAGGAAGACATTACTCCGAGTATGGTCTGCTTTAAAAGGCAAGAACAAAACAAAAGCAAAACAAAAGAACAGCAAGTGTTACACAAGTAGTATTTGAGGATACAACAATTGAGAAAGTGGTAATTAAGGGCATATTTATGTCACTCCTTATATTACTAATAGTAATATCTTGAAAAGGTCTACGTTTTCGAGTTTTAACTACTCGAGTAGACGTCTCTATAAAAGCGGTAGGTTCTAAAACCGGAGATAAATGTGCGCAAGCTAGAGATGGCGCTAGAGAAATATTAAAGTTGAGATTGTAGGGAGACGGCGGCAAAGATAAAATTGGCGAAACATCCAAATCGATCTATCGATATCTATTAGCTTAGAAGTGAAATTTTTCGCGCTCTGTTTAAATTAACATTTTATCCTTCTTTACCTATTTCTAAAATTCTATAAAACTGTGCTTCCGATTTATTTTGTCTTTCCGCGCACTTTGCGACTTTTTAATACGTTGAAAACTGTTCTTGTAAGTTATTATTTACATTTTTTCCGCAACGCGGCGTCTGTGCTGTATTTTGTTTTTGTTTTTAAATTCGTTTTTAGCGCATCACCTAACGCGGCGTCAGTGCTGTGTTGTTGTTGTTCTAAATTTCGACAGTAGTTGCTTTACTTTTTTCATTTCGCTCGGCTAAACCAAAAGGCGGCATTCGATGGCCGTGCCCATCTTGCTATGTTATGCAGCGCGACTTAAGCAAGATGTACAATATGGTACGCAATCAGTTTATTAAAATGATCAAAATAGCAAAACCACTGGCGAGCGATTTTTACGTTGAATTGCTTAGCCAATTCAAATTTGAGCTGCGTCGTACGGAAGTACCTGAGCTCTTAACTGTGCCCGTACCTATTCCTATTTCTCCATCCCCCACCCTAAATTTCTCTCCTTCTCCCAGGAACATTTCCAATTCCACTCCGCTATTTACGCCTGTTGAGGCACCCACTGCTCCAGTAGTTGGTCCATCACCATCTACTGGAGATGTGGCAAAAGCTACTAGATGTAAAAATAAGCACTCCCCTATCCCTGCTCCTTCTAATGGAGTTGGTCCCCCTTCTTTACTCCTTACTCTATCTGTCATTGCTCCTCGTAGACAAGTTTTTGTGTCTAGACTAACGGCTGATACAACATGCAAGTCGATAGTTAGATATATAGCTAGTAGATCTTCTGCTAATGTATCTGTTACCAAATTTAACTTCTCTACTCCTAGAGAAAGCTCTTCTTTTAAAATTAACGTCTCTTCAGATTTCTTTAGCACTAATGTGACTCTAATTTCTGGCCTCCAGACATGATTGTTCATATGTTTAGGCCAAAAAAACGAGTGCAACCTTCACCTGTAGTTCTTCCTACTAACATAGCAAAAAACTAACACTTTCCATAACGTATCAGAATGTAAGAGGGCTTAACTCTAAACTTAATAAGCTTTATGTAGACAGTTTTTCGTTTGATGCTAACATTATTATCTTTACTGAAACCTGGCTAAATCCCGAAATTTCAGATTTTTCATTATTTTGCAATAAATACACATCTTTTAGATGCGATCGTTTGTCGCGTATAGGAGGTGGTGTCCTTATTGCTGTAGACTCTGATCTTCTATCAGAATCTATTTTTTCTCCTTGCCTAACTAACATTGAATTGATTGCCGTTAAAGTTATATATAAAAATGTTTCTATATATATAACGTGCTCTTATATTCCGCCACAGTCCGATTCATCCGTATACCTAGAGCATATTTCTGGTATTGAGTACATTTTGTCACTACTTTCTAGTAGTGATTAACTCTTTGTATTTGGTGACTTTAATTTGCCGGGTGTGGTATGGTCTGATTCTCCAAGTGTTTTGATGCCATCCACATCTCACGAATTTATCAATTCGCTTTTAGAGATGTCTCTCTCTCAAATTAATCCGGTTCGAAACTGTAATGGTCGTCTACTTGACCTTATTTTTGCATCGCATCCTTTTTCTAGTATTGTAGTACAAACTTGTCCTTTAGTTCTTCCCGAAAACCCCTATGATCCTACTTTAGACTTAATTTTTGAACTGCCTACATGTGAGCCTATTTGTTCTATTAACCCGGTCGTTAAATCACGCTGTTTTCGTAAAACAGATTTTATAAAACTTAATTCATTAATTTTAGAAACAATCTGGTCGCAACTGTACTCTTGTACTGACATTAACAGTGCTAATTCAATCTTTTATAATATTATAAAATCACTTTTTGACCAATACGTTCCAGGAGAGCTTCCCAGGAGAACTAATACACCTCCTTGGTTCTCTAAAGAATTAGCAATGCTTAAAAATGTGAAGTCTAGATATTATAAAAGATTTAAGAGTTCGAATAATCCTTCAGATTTTCTCGTTATGTTATCGCCAGAACAAATTTTGTTGTTTGTAATTCGCGTTGTTACAATAATTACCTAATTCGTTGTCGTTTGCAATTTGCTCAGAATCCTACGCAGTTTTACAACTTTGTCAATACTATACGAATAACTTCCTTACTGCCCTCACCTGTTTCATCGGCTTCAGCCGATCTTTTTGCAGAATTCTTTCAAACTACTTATTCATCTTCTAACATTCTTCCTAATTCCCTTTATCCGTATGCCTTGCCGAAATCTAACTGCATTTTTAGTCCTGTGATCCTGGAAAGTTCGTTACTTAACGAACTTAACTTAATCAAGCCAGGTTATTCACCAGACCCAGATGGAGTACCAGGATGTGTACTTAGGTACTGTGCTGATTTTCTACGTAAGCCCTTGCTTAAATTATTTGAATTGTCTGTTAACTCGTGCTCTTTCCTTCTTAGCTCTGGTATACCCCAGAGTAGACATTTTCGTCCTTAATTTTTCAATCTATTTTCTAAAGATCTTCCGTTTATTTTTAATCACGCCTTTGTGTTAATGTACGCCGATGATGTGATATTCCCAAATAAAAAGTATTTGCTCTAGCGCGTGACAATGAACAATTTGTTGTGTTGGGTCATTTTAAATTAAATTCTTATTATTCTCTTGTTCTCTTCTCTCAGCATGTCTTTTCAGATTGCATTTTAGATCTTCCACTGTATCTATTAAACTCAATTATGAACAACCTAAGTATAATCTTAGATCTTGTTTTTTAAATGAATATTCTAACTGTTCAATCTCCAGCTCAAATCCTTTATCTCTGCCTAAACATTCTTACCGGTCAACTATAGATATCTCTATCTCTCTCTATGTAGGTAAACAATTTACCCAACCTTCACCCATTCCTATTGAGCAAGGTAACTTTAATTTGCTAATTCAACTGATCCTTGTAACTCATTGGTCTTGGCTTGACAACGCAAATGACATCGATATAGCTCTAAATTCCTTTTCCGATATACTCAACTCTCTATTAGATTTCTGCATTCCTAGCTCTTACCGTAAATCGAGTTTGTCTGAGCCATCTTGGTTTGCAACCAGTCACTCAAAACTGAAAAATATTAAGTATACATTTTATAAATTTTTTCAATCCACATATTCAACCATTTCGGATACTAATAATCTCTATACCTCTAGTATACCTTCATGTATACTCCCATAATATGAAAGTCTTCGCTACTCTCTGCTATAAAATCTGTAAAATTATCTTACTCACCAGATTCGGATAATATTCCAAGTTGTGTATTAAAAGAGTGTAGCACCTCTTTACTTCAACCTCTTCTATCACTTACCACCGGAGTCTTTCCATCTCTTTGGAAAGACTCATATATCATACCTCTCCATAAAAAAGGTGGTAAGTCAGATATCTCTAATTACAGAGGTATTGCTTAATTGTCTGCTAATCCAAAACTGTTTCAAATATCATTACGGCAACCTTGCAACATCTCTGAAAATCTATTCTATCCTCTTCTCAACATGGCTTTGTAAAGAGTCGGTCCACTACGACCAACTTGCTGGAAATCACATCTCTTATTCAATATGCGTTCCAACAGAGAATGCAAACTGACGTCATTTACACATGCTTCAGTAAGGCATTCGACTCTGTACACCATGATCTATTACTTTTTAAGCTCCGTTGTATTGGGTGTCCTCCCTCTTTTTTACCGTGGATTTCTACTTACCTAAAAGGTAGAACCCAAAAAGTTGTACTTAAATCAGCTATTTCCAGACCAGTCTATGGTACTTCTGGCGTAACTCAAGGCAGCCACCTTGGTCTCTTATTTTTAATACTTTTCAATAATGACCTTCCGTCCGCTGTATTACATTCGCGTATACTAATGTATGCTGACGATGTTAAGCTTATATAGTCATATAAAGAGCCTTCTCAACTTGGTCTTCTTCAACATGATCTTAACTCCATGCAGCTTTGGTGTCAGCAAATCATTTTGATTTAAACTGATCTAAGTGCATGTTTATGACTTTTAGCCGATTGAAGTCATACCATGGTACATATACTTATTTAACGATTTAATGATCCTTTCACCACGAAATTACTTTACGTATTAATAGTACGGCCTATTCTCGAATACTGGTCATGTGTGTGGTCCCCTCAATACAATATCAATTAGGCCCGCATAGAGTCAGTCCAGAAACAATTACTTGTCTTTGCCCTTCGTGGTTTCAATTGGGATCCTAATATTCGTTTGCCACTCTTTTCTAGTAGACTTCTACTACTAAGTCTTCCCATTTTAACTAATCGTAGAACAACTTTAGCTGTCCATTTCCATGCTTTTTCATCTGAACATTCTCTTCGTTCAATCAAACTATCGCTTTTCTTCACATTCGGTGATACCTATAGAGACAGGAGAGTAAGTGAATTGGAAAAAGTTGCTAGCTCTTTCCATCCCTTGAAAAAAAGAAGAATGTAAATTTGAAAGATTTAGGTTGCAAATTTACAAGGTTAAAAAACTGCTTATTGATTGTCACGAAAAAATTATATTTTACAACGAGCAAGATAATTCTCGGAACATACAGTGTTTAAAAAGCAAAATTTGACTTGGCAACAGAATATTTGTACCAATTAAGATTAGAGCCAGATATCTTATTCTTTTTAAAATGTTTTGACTTAATATATTTTAAGTAGGATAGTCTACGCGTAAGCCAAGGGGCTTTAACAAATAAAACAACGGGATGTAATTGAGGATACAAACATCCAAGAGCAAGTTTAAAGTGTCTTAATTAAAAAATTCCAAGGGCAATATCAATTTTGGTGAGTCTATTTAGAAATGACCTGTCAGTTGCAAAAATAGTTCATTAAGTAAGGAATAATACCTTTGCCAAAGCAACGACGTGACACTTGCTGAGGTATTTCAATGGCCGGATGATGTGGATCTTTAGGGACTGTAAGTGGTGAAGATCCATAAAAGCAGGAATTCGCGTAGTAATTAATAAAAATTAGGAATTGTACTCAAATGCATTTTAATTTAATTTTTAATGCATCTTAAATATTGAAAAATCAAGAATGCAATCCTAATAAATCATAAGAAGGTGCACGATTATTAAAATAATGGAATATGACCAAGAAATTTTCGGTAAATTAAAATTACCCAGCACAATGAAAATATCCGTATCCTTCACTAAACTTATTTTATAATTTAAAAGATTTTGATATATTATTTTATTTATACATGCAATATGTTGCATATCAACATGTAAATCAGACGATGGGGGGAAAGTAGGAAAAAGTAATAAAAAATCAGACGATGGGGGAAAGTAGGAAAAAGTAATAAAAATTGATGGGCTTGAGCATAGCTTTATACAGGAGAAATTTGTTTTCCAAACTAAGCTTTGAACTCTTCCTCAAAAGCCAGTATATTTTTTGCTTTTTGTTCTTTAGCTGCGTGTCAACTCCAGTTCAGTCCTCTGTCTAAGGTGAGGCCCAGGTATTTTGCTTTAGTGTGAGCTGGAATGTTATTTCCATTTAACTGAACCTCTTGTGTATGTGATGATTTATCGGAGTTGATTCCAATATTTCACCGTCTGAACCACACCTCCAGGTTGTTCAGGTGATCCTGTAATACAGCCGAAGCTGTCGATGCGTCGTCATCCGTGGCTAGTAAGGCAGTGGTGTACCTTGTGGTACACCAGCTGCAATCCGTTTTACATCTGATTCGGCCCCATCGCAGGAGACGAAGAAGTATCTTTTGTGAAGATAGGACCTCAGTAATAGATAGTACGGAGTGGGAAACTGTCTTTAGAGTTTGTATAGGAGTCCTAGGTGCCAAACTTTGTCAAATGCCTGTCGTACATCTAAAAAAGCAGCTGAGTAGTATTTCTTCTTTTAGTGAGACTGTAGAATTTGCTGGACTCTACTCTGTGGCATTGCTGAGGAGTTCCGTCGAGATTTTTGAAGCCTAACTGGTGTTCAGGAATCATGTGTCCATCGTCTAGAAGTGGCAAGATTCTGCTCAAATTTATTCTTGTGAATATTGTTGACAGAATTGCCAGCAAGCTGATTGGACGATATGAAGATGTTGTATTCTCTGGCTTGCCTGGTTTAGCAATTATGATGATCTCAGCACATTTCCATTGAGCTGGAAAGTGGCTGAGTCTCAGAATTCCGTTGAAAATCAAAGCGATTAAACTCAGTGATTTGTTTGGTAGGGCTTGTAGAGCAATGGCATCTATTTTATCATATCCCGGTGACATGGACGCTTTCAGGCTGGAAATTTCCCTGGTCAGTTCTTCACGCTATACTGGAGAAATTGGAAGGTCCATCTGACAAGCCACATTAAGGTAGACAGTTGTTTCGGCTTTCTCTTGTGCAGTATAGAATTGGAACGGAGAAAAGTCGTTTCAACGTGGTTGGCGAATTCGTGGACTTTTTCTGTACCAGACCGGCACCAAGTACCACTCGCGCTTTTGATAGCAATCTTCCTCTTTGTAGGTCTTTTGAGGTACTTGGTGGCACTCCAAGGATTGTGTTCAAGCTCCCTGGCTCCGCCAATGACAGAAATTCACCAATGGCTTTGTTTTTAGCTTCTGCGATCATCAGCTTCAGTTCTTTGGTGGCCCTGTTGAGAGCCGTCTTGTCTCTTGAGTTTCTAGAGGCATTTCATACCCTTCGAGTCTCCTCTTTTCTAGTTTTTGGTCTTGGATCTCCGGGGACCACAAATGTTCATTTCGGATCTGTTCATGGTATCTCTCCTCTAGGGGTAGGGGTGGCGACGAATGCAGCTTCATGAATACTAATGGCCAGGGACTCTGTAGCGTCCTTGATGTCAGCGCCAGTGCTGATTTGGATATTTGTATCAATACTATTTTCGAGAAATTTTTATAATCGCTGATTTTGGTTGACATTCCTATTAGTCTTGCAGACTTTCTAACCGTATCAAACGACTCGATTATGTTGATCTGAACGGTATGTCAGCGGAGCAAAGATCATGGAATGGCATGGAGCAAAGATCATGAAATGATGGATCGATCCCCTTGCTAAAAGCGATATCCAACACATCTGGTATATTCTGAGGATCAGAAGGCCAGTATGTGGGGTCACCAGTAGAGTAGATATCTAGCTGCATTGTGTGCATACATCTGTATAAAGCTATTCCTTTTGGGTTGCACAGCCTGGAACCCCACCATGTGTGTTTAGCGTTAAAATCCCAGCAAATAATGAATCTTTGTCCCAATTCTGCGAATTTCTGCTGAATCATTGATTCCGTGACCCTCCTTCCTGATGGCATATACACTACTACTTAGGTAATATCTCGTAGTGGTCCAGTCAGTTTACAACTGCAGCTTGGAACCATTCTTATGTAATGCCTTGTAACTCGACAAATCGTAAGTTAGTTTTTATTATAATGGCTGCGCCGCCCCTGGCTCTCCCACTTGGGTGGTTTGCTGGAACAAGTTATCCTTTTAATGTGAAGTGTGATAGGGAGTTTAGGTGAGTTTCAGATATCATTAGAGCATCTATGTTATTGGTTTTATAATAGTGTTCGACTATGGGTCTATTTGAGAATAGGTCGTTTGCATTCCAGATGGTCATTCTCTGATTTACTTGCATAGGTTAGCGAAGACGTTGGACATTTGACTAAACTGTGCAGTAATCTGCGCAAACATTTGTTGCATCATGGCTTCCACTCTTTTCATTATGTTTTCCTCCAAGTAAGTATTATTTGCGGCGCTTGATCCTTAGGGAGTGTTTGTCTGGGAGTTGGTATGTCTACTTGCTACACTTGCGTAAGAGAAATCTCCATGTGGGTGTCTCGCTGTGCCAGTCTGCTGCTGCCGTTGTGAGTTGATGGGGTTGTGTGCCAACTGTTGCCTGGTACACCCTGAACTGATATGAGGCAGTGTGTTTCTCTTCACAGTGAACGCATTTCGCGGCAGTGTTTCATTCTGAAGTTTTGCGGCGAAAACCACACTTGACGCACCGGTATGGTTTGTTGCAGAACCTTTGCGTGCGTCCAAACTCCTGACAGCGATGGCTTTGGACTAGATCGTCGAACTTTTATGGCGGCTCGATTTTAACTTTTGCATGGCATAATCTCTTTATGTGAAACACTTGTTTGTTTGGATGCTGGTTTTAAGTCTATAAAAAACACATCAGTGCCTTTGAGTTCCGAGGTTTGCCGTTTACAATGTGCCAATACCTGGTGTCCGAGTTTCTTGAATTTCTCAGCGATGTACTCGGTGTTGGTGGAATGGTGCAGGTCTTATATTACTGCCCTGAAGGCCCTTTTTTGCTTAAGTTGCTATGTGTGAAACACTACCTAATTTTCCTCAAATAATAAGGACTAAGAATAACACTTGCTATTTTGCAGCAACAAATCCCATTTCTCACAAAGTTGTTTTTGATGTACACGCGTTGAAACAGTTTTCGGTTTACCGTAACTAACTGTAAGCAGTGCAATTTTTGTTGCTTACGTCCGCGCTTGCATCTGCACTCAACCAGGGTAAGATTGCAACTGAAATAAGAAATCAATTGTGAAAAGAAAAGATCGTTTGCATTAAAACTGACAGACTATTTAATATACCTATCTTATAAATTTCTATTAAAGTGTATTAATGCGAGCTTGGCGCGCAACAACATACCTAAAATATATACTGATGGAACTGTTAAACAATATATTAATTCATAAAATTCTTAATCTAGTTTTTTTTATGTACAGTCGAATTTAAATATTTGTGTCCGCTTTTTTTGCTCATTATATTACATAACTGAAATTATTGACCTCTTTTTGCGAAATGATAGTAAACGACAAAATAAATTGTTCAGGAGACTATTTCGTTTGATTTTTTTTTAATTTGGGAAAAAAAACTGTTTAAAATTAAATTGGATATGTACTACTGTGGGCAAGAGATAGTAAGACTTTATTCATAATTAGAAATTCTTTATTTATTCTCCCACATCTATTTCGACCCCCTCAAAGAAATCCCCCCGGCCCCAATACACTTGTGCCAACGTTTTTCCATTCCTTGAAACAGTGGTTAAAGTCGATTTCTGGAATAGCTTTCAATGTGCGAAGCGATTCACGGTTTCCCCGGAGCGGTCGTTTGAGTTTGCTGAACAGCCAAAAGTCGCATGGAGCTAAATCAGGTGAATACGGTGGTTGTGGAACGATATTGGTGGAATTTTTGGCGAAAAACTCACAAAGATTCGATGCAGTATGCGACGGTGCATTATCGTGGTGCAAGAACCAAGAGTTGTCAGCCCATAATTCCGGCCTCTTACGAATAGCTTCGCTCAAATGACGCAAAACACTTAAATAGTATTCCTTGTTGATAGTTTGTTGACAGAAGGAATTCGGAGTGCACCACACTTCGGTAATTGAAAAAAACGGTCAACATGACCTTGATTTTTGACTTGCTTCGACGTGGTTTTTTCGGTTTCGGCTCGCCTTTGGCACGATATTCAGCCGATTGATCGTCTGTTTCCAGGTCGTAAGCATAGATCCAAGACTCATCGCCTGTTGCATGACATCCTGGTAGTCGGAAAGCATTGTTTCACAGATGTCAACGCGACCCTGTTTTTCAAGAAAATTGAGTGATTTTGGAACCAACCTTCACTTCACTTTCACTTTTCTTAGCCCCAAATGATCTTCTAAAATGGTTTTCCCTGATCCTTCCGATATTCCAATATTGTCAGAAAGGTCTCTGACTGTTAACCGTCGATTCTCGAGCACCAACTCCTTTACTTTATTTACGTGTTGATCATCAGTCGATGTTGATGGCCGTCCGTGACGTGGTTCGTCGTCAACGCGTTCTCGACCCTCTTTCAACAATTTGTACCAATCAAAAACACTTGCTCTCGACATACAATTATCACCGAAAGCCTTTTGCAACATTCTAAACGTTTCGGCACCAGAAATTTGATTCCGAACACAAAATTTGATGGAACTTCTTTGTTGAATGATTTCACTCATGGTACAAATCGCCGAATGCACTATTTGTATTTCAGAAAGACAAGCGTATACTGAACACTAATGATTATTTTGATGTGACATTTTGCACAGATGTCACTAACAGTGTTACCAACCTCGAAAAAAAATATTTCAACAAATGGGAGTCCGCACGAAATTAAAATTAACAAGTCTTATTCAATTTTTTGCCCACGGTAGTATACCTCGCGTGCACTTACACCAATGTAGATTTATACGTGATGCTCGCCAACATGTTCGACAGCGAATAGGACGCTTTAGGCAATTATCGACAAGCAGCTACCGATATTCTACCAAGACGAGAAGAAGAGGAAGCGTTTTGACGCTGTGGGTAAAACTATGTAATGAATTATTGCAGCCAGCAGTCGTGTAAAAATTCAGAAAAGTCTAGTGACCCCCGCGCAAAGTTGAATTGCTGCTTCATTTTACCCTAATTGGTTGCTTGATTGATCAGGGCATTTGACCTTAGTTTTATGAAAATCAGCCTCATAAAAATTTTAATAGGAACGCAACGGTACCGCGTATTACGGCCAGCAATGCACTGAGGATTTTAGTTGGTGCGCTGCAGCTTTAAGCTATCCTCGTCGCGAAAAGTTTCAGCGTACTTCCGTACAGTGCGAGTAACGATGAGGTATCCTGAATTCATTCTTACCATCAGCTACTAGGCATTGTGGCGAGTGGCCTGATTGTAATCTTTCTATTAACACATGAAGTGGAAATAAGGCGTGCCAAACCCGACTGGGCTAAGTTTAGGATTGTGACATTGATCGACTATTCTTGAGAAAGATGCACGGGCTCCGTTAAATTAAATAAATAAAAAAACATTATAACATAGAGTATTAGTATGCATAGTAATTCGCTTAATTTTTTTGATATAATCATGCATCATTTTGAAACAAAATATACAGTAAAATCTTGTTTATGACGCACCGCTTTTAAGAAAATATTGATTAAAATTAAATATTGAAAAAATTAAAATATATTAGATTCAATTGCATGAATGCAAAGTGCTTATTTGCTAACATCGCCTATATGCAAATTTTATGTATTTTATTTAAAATGATTGCATCGATAATTAATCGGATAAAAGCAAATTTTCTAAACGTACCGTTATGCTGTCGCGACAATGATCGAGGCTGTAGCAGCGGTATACTGCGGTGTAGATGCTGTGTGCCTTGTGTCTCATAGGGAAAAAAACGTCAAATGCTATGGGACGATATCGGAAGTAGAAATTTTGGTCGACATTTTAACAGGTGATAATGAAGTTTAAATGGACGACACGAATAATATATAAGTCTGCTCCAATGCACCAACCAATATTCTATCGTCGAAATGCAGTGATTCGCTGCGTTAATTCGTTTTTCATCACAATTTTGATAATGAAGATAAGATGGACGAAATAGATAGAATCTTAAGGTCAATTAAGTATTGATTAAAATAAATTAAAAGAAGCTGCAACCTTAAGGACAGTAGTAAACTATTAGTTAAAAACATATAGATCATCATATCGTATAATTTTAATTAGTTACGTATGTTGCAGGAACAGCAATTGCATCATAAAAGTGTTTTATTTACTTTATTTATTTTTAGTTAATTTAATTATTTATAAACAATAGCTTAAAGGTAATTTAAATTATAAGTAAAACTTAAATTTATTCCAAGCTTTAGCGACATAACCTCTAAGCTTGTGGTATTTTTATGCGATATGTACATGTGCTTGTTTGTCCTTTTTTTTTGACTTTGTTTTTTTAATATTTTTTTTTTTTAGAATTAATTAGATATAGTTCGTGTTTTATTTAATGATAACCCTTTATATGTCCAATAATCGAGACAATCATTCTATATGCTCGGTCAACAGCACTTAAAAATGTATCAAAAAATCCAATGTATGTAAGTAATTGCATACAAAACGAATTAATTGTTAATAGTCAGTTGCTGATACAAGAATCAAAAAAAAAAACAAGGTTGCCACATTCAACCGCAAGTTGTATCAGGTTATGACAGAAATTCCAAAAATGGCAATTTGAGTTCGATATTTACACCGGGAGTATAGTGTACATAAAATATCCGAAGATTATATAACTTTCACTCCTGTTAAAGAAAATGAATTGTCTTAAAAATTACTCGATTTCGTTTAATTTTCTGGCAAAAGCCTAGCTTTTTTTCGGACAAGGTTACGGTGAAGAAATCTGCAAGTGGTGGCACTTATATCTATTGCACTTCTGACAGTTTTGAATTGTATCTACAGTACACATGAAATTCCAACCTATGGTAATACTTTTAATACTGTGTACATATTTTTTAAGTATCCACAAAAGCAAAAAGGAAGATCAAGGCCAATGAAATATTGAGAGGAACAATACAATTCATTTAAAAGATTCTGTGCCACGTGATGGGTACAGTAACGTACCCTTTCTCCATATAAAAACAGCGGTCATCAAAGCTTTGGATAAATTTCAACAACTTGGAATGTCTCACCACCATGCGATGGTTTTCAATTACTGTTTAAAAACACCAGTCTTTTAGTTCAACAAATTTTTATAAAAATTAATTTTATTTTCTACCAAAAGAAAAATTATTTCAGTTGAAAGAATGGTAATAGAATAGAATTACTTCTTCTA
Organism: Hirtodrosophila trivittata; assembly: GCA_035045065.1. Lineage (NCBI taxonomy): Eukaryota > Metazoa > Arthropoda > Insecta > Diptera > Drosophilidae > Hirtodrosophila > Hirtodrosophila trivittata. Next base: position 122,513 of record JAWNNK010001462.1, on the reverse strand, counting down.
TAGTGTTTATCTTTTCCACGCGGTAGGTAAGTACAGTAGACGCTCAAAAATCAGACATCCGCAATTTTGAAAATTATAACCTTATTATTTAACACTTTGAATTCTCTAAAATTGGAACTTAAGGCTCTAGTAATGCTTTTTATTGCTTTCATAAAAACCAAAAATAAATGGAAACGCTAATTTATTTTGAAAAGTTTCATATCAAAAAAATGTGTTTTTTTCCAGCAAGCACTACAGCCCTGCCTTAATAAAATCGTGTAATCAAATTTATTTAAGCTAAAAGACGTAGAAATATTTCTGATTTCTGTATGATATATAAACATAAAAAAACATTATTAAATAACATAAAAATATTTATGTAAACACGTTTGTATAAGTGTTTTTTTTACTACTAATAGGAACTAAAAAACAGTTTAGAAATTTGAACATTTTGGAAATTGGAATTAGCAGAGGAACAAATTGGTTTGAACTTGTTAGCGTCTGCTGTACTTTGTTACATAGTAAAATTCGTGAAATTAACCGCTTAAACAAAATGTTTCTGTAACTATACATCATTTATATTCGGTTTATTCTGTGACTTTATCGTTGGGTCGAGTCTCGAAGAAAAATGTTGGCTGTCTTTAAAAAGTCAGTCTTGATTTGCGAAGAGTACCACATAAAGCTTTGATGCCCAAGAATTGCTTAAAGGCAAACACAACGCTGTAACATCACGACCGACAACGTTCACGAGTCCTTTATGGTAAGTATATTCATTTCATACCTGGATTTTTACGTTATTCATACAGACGACCGAATCCTTAACCATCAAAATATTTTTTCCAATTCCATTTGAATTTTTTTACACAAGATGCAGAGCTACGATAAAAAGCGCTGTTCTAATAAGCTTCAAACATATATATATATATATATATATATATTGGAACACTGTTATTATTTGCCATTGCTTTAGCGCAGCGAGTTTCGGTCACGCAGAAGTTCTAAACACAACTGTCCTGCGTCGCACGCTTATTCTTTTGTGCCTACCACCGAACCACACTAAAAGACACTACGCTGTCGCCTCGCTAAAACGGTACTTCTTAAAGCGACAACTGCAGTCAAACAATCACAGCACAATTAAAGGCTGATGCAACTGTACACCCATACACTTACACTAGCATCCACACAGTCTTAGTGTGCGCCGACACGGCCATCCTGAGCATTACACGACCTCGTGCAATTTTACCAAAAATGTTTTGTTACCATTCAATCAACTTTCAAATATAACTTTTAGTTTTTTATCTAAACTTATATTTTCCATTAACAAATTACATCTTCATATTTCTGTTTCTTTCTTAACTAATACAAATTCTTTTTCTTTAACACAGCTTATTTTTACATTATAATTAACCACACAGATTTTACATTATAATACCTAATGCGCCACACACCATGATCAAAAAAATTGTTTTGCACTTGTGCTTACATTATTATTACAAATTTCATTATAATCCCTTAAGGCATATGTACTGTCTCTTTCAACAGTTTCTTTTTACATAATTTCATTACTGTCTCTTCCAACAGTTTCTTTTTACATAATTTCATTACTGTCTCTTTCAACAGTGTGTTTTTCAACTATTTCATTACTGTCTCTTTCAACAGTGCCTGTTCCAACTCTTCATTACTGTCTCTTTCAACAGTTTCAATACTGTCTTTTTCAACAGCTTCAATACTGTCTCTTTCAACAGCTTCAATACTGTCTTTTTCAACAGCTTCAATACTGTCTCTTTCAATTACATTATTTAAATCCTTATCACCGCTTTCAAATTCAGCTGGTATTTGTCCATTTGGCATTTTTCTTATGTCATCATGAGCATATTTATATTTTCTATTATTTGTCAAAGACCTGAGCATATATCTATCCCCCTCTAACAATTCAGTTATTTGAAACGGCCCCCTAAACTTTGGACTTAACTTTGTTTGTTGCCTTTCTTCATTTTTTAACAACACGAAATCTCCAACCTTGTATCAAACAACTTTAGCTTTGTTTTTATCAAAGTGCACCTTGTTGTATGCTGCTGCAGCTGAAATATTTTGACCTGCTCGTGCTCTTACTTCTGTCAAGTCGACCTCTTGTACCATATCGCAGGGTGAAAGCAACCCCAACGGACGGGCAACTTTGCCGATAAGCAATTCTAAGGGGCTTGCCTTTGTCACTCGACTAACCGTACAGTTTAAAGCTAATTGAACTTCTCCTTGCACCTGTCGCAATCAAATGCAGATTAATTTTTTGTTGTGAGCAAAACTCACTAAATCTAGTGCTGGCGAAACATCTGCCCTGATCCGCTACATGCGATTTGGTACCCCAAACAAAGATATAGCCACATATAGTGACAGCCTTTATGCAATTTTCAGCATCAATTTTAAGCGTATGAGTTAAATAAACAAATTTAGTAAAAGCGTCTACCTGAACAACGATATACTCTTTCTGATCGGACTTGCCACTCAACTTTCCAGTTATGTCAATGTGAATGGTGTGCCAAGGTGTATTTACCTTTTGTATTGGATGAAGACTAACTTGAACTTTACCCGAAGATGACTTTGACATTTTACACGTAATGCAGCTCTCAACAAACTTCCGAATATACTTGGACATGTTATCGAACCAGTAATAGTCGTAGGCCTTATCTAACGTCTTCTCCCATCCCAATTGCATGATTGACTCATGGATTTGGTTTATTACGGACCATCTAAATGATCGAGGAATAATTGATATAGATCGAGTTCTACCATTTCGTTGAATTTTTCGATATAGTATTCCTGCTTTCAACTCGTAAGTTTTAGGAATGTCCTTAGCAAGAGAATTTTCTTTCAATTTATTTACAATATTAACTATGTCAGAATCTTGGCGCTGTTCGGCCAAAAGCCAATTTTCAGATATTTCTGCCTAATTAACTCGTTTTTCAGGAATTTTGTAAGTCAATTCTGCTGAAGGCAGATTTCTTGAAAAGAAGTCAACATAAGACATTCGTTTACCTTCTCTATATTGTATGTCAAATGTAAATGCCTGTAAATACGACCACCATCTTTGCACCCTGGGACATAGATCCTGTTTAGTTCTTGATTAAGTTACTTACAATCAGTGAAGACAAGAAAATTTCTACCCAATGCACTATGGTCCAGATGTCGTTTTTTTTGGCATAAAGTTGATTTTTCGATGTAAATATATCGTTGTTTTCTTATTTTAATCTTAAAGTAAATTCATCATGCATATTAAAATTTTTCATTAAAAGCTTTAAAAGCGCTACCAAAGCTTTTTGAGAGCTTTTAAAAGTCAGCTAGCGATCAGCTGATTTCCGAATAGAAATTTGCGCCAGAAAATTCAACTAAATTATGGAAAGTAATCTTAACGGTATGCACTACTTAATGTATATTGTTATTTTATGTGTAGTTCTAGGGATTTAGTGTTTTGTAATGTCCAATTTATGTGTATTTTTTTAGAAAACTAACATGCGTTCTCCGTGTTTCGTGGAATATAACTAATAAGCTGTTCCATGCTGAAAGCAACTAATTGGTCCAGATTGTACTTGTGAGTGTTGTCTTTAGTAACAAACCAAAAACTCATCCCCGTTCGTCCCCCTTTTCTCAAATTTTGGTAATATATAGGCACGTTTGAGTTTAGTCACAGCGAACTTATCGAAATATGGCGCAGCAACAATCATTCAACGTGTATCGGATTGGATATACACCAAAATTAATAAAAACACTGTGGAATCCAAGATAATAAAGGAAATAGACAAAAAAAAATCAGTAATTTTAATAGTTACATTCATAAATATCTTCCCGAATGTAACTACATGCTTGAACGGTTCATGTCTAAGCATACTGTATGGTTGGCGTCTAAAATATCAATTACTATCGATGAAACCTGCAAGACACCACAGCAAATGGGACGTCCAACCTTATCTTACACGAATGCGGGTACAAGAATAAAAAGGCAATTGGCATCTGAGCTCGCAAATGAAAATAATTGTGACACAAATCTTCTTGCACATGCTGCAACAGTCTCTGCAAAGAAACAAAGCAAGAAGGACACGGCTTTTGTTTCTAAAAAAAACCATAACAACACCCGAATACACAACTAAATCGAGAAAGCAATTTGATACACTTCCACCCAACGAAGCTTTGGCTTAGCTCCTTGAAAATTCTCTTACAAAACAGCAATACATGAACACTAGACTTATGAATAAAAGTCGCCACAGTAACATTTATCCCACCTATAGTCTAGTAATGGAATCTAAATTACAATGCCGTCCTGAAGATATAAAAGTAACGGAAACGCCCGCCCAAGTTTCATTAGAAAACCTTTTGGATCATACTGCGCACAGAATTATTAAAATGCAAGCCGATGTTTTAAATCAGTTTCCAAACAGTTCTGAAATTAAATTAATATGCAGCTATGGATTTGATGGTTCAACGGGTCATTCAATATAAAAGCAGAAGTTCGCTACCGAAACACCTGGCGAACAGCTTTCAGATTACTCCATTTTTGTTACTTCTGTTAAATCCATAAAAATTATAGACTATTTTGATCACAACATATGGAATAATAGAACACCGCAATCTATACCATTTTGCAGACCTCCGAAAATTGAACTAGTAAAAAAAACTACGGCCCACATAATGATGGAAAAGAACCTTTTAGATTCTCAAATTAATAATCTCAAACCTTCTGTTTATAAATTGAATGAAATGAGTGATGTAACAGTAACGTATGAAATGCACATGACACTTATTGATGGCAAAGTGCTAAACGTTTTAGCTGCAACTAAATCTACTCAATGTTGTCCAATCTGTGGTGTCAGTCCAAAAAAAATATTAGAAATAACAGATTTTAATTCTGAACTTTTTGTCCCAAAGCCTGGAGCTTTTCAGTTTGGAGTAAGTCCATTGCATGCCTGGATCCGGTTTTTAGAATTTGTCTTGAACATTTCATATAAAATTGAATTAAAAAATATAAAAGGTGATGATAAGATTGAAATGAGCAAGCGGAAAAAATATGTTCAAGAAAAGTTTTGGAACGAAATGGGTCTTCGGATAAGCATGCCAAAGCAGAATGGAAGCGGCAATGGCAATGATGGTAATACGGCTAGAAGAGCTTTTGCCAATACTAAACTACTAGCATCTATTACCAACTTCAGCGAAGATCTTTTAAATAAATTTCACGCCATTTTAATCGCCATTTCTTCCAATTATTATATAAATTCGCTCATTTTGTGAAACAGCTTTTTCATTATATATGCGTAGCTACCCATGGTATCCGATTTCACCAACAATTCATAAAATATTGGTTCACGGTTACCAGATTAATAATTCGAGCTTGGTTCCACTAGGATGCTTAGGCAAAAATGCTTCTGAAGCACGCAACAAAGTTAACAAGAAAGATAGATTGTCGCATTCAAGGAAAAATAGTCGGCTCAATACTATGACTGATATATTTCACAGAGCTATAGATTCCTCGGATCCATTATTGTTGAGTGTTTCTCTAAAGGAAAGAGAAAGAAAAAATAAAAAAAAAACCCTTCTCAAAAGAGGTATTAAGTCTTTTGGACCTTCCGTCTACAGCTGAAGATAAAATCAAATTGCAGTGCGATTCTGATGACGATGAGGATATTTATAATATTGAATTGGATGAAGAAGAAAATTGCATTTAAAAAATAAGTAAGTAATTAAATAGAACAGGAAATAATATATATTGGGTTGCCCAAGAAGTAATTGCGGATTTTTCATATAGTCGGCGTTTATAATTTTTTTAACAGCTTGTGACTATTTAATTGTATTTTTTCTTTTGACATTTATTAGCTGTCACTATTAGCTTGCTTTAGAAAAAAAGTGCGCGTAATTTTGTTTACATTTGTTTGTTTGGCGCCCTTTTTAATATGGAGTCCACAAAAGAGCATTTCCGTCATATTTTATATTATTATTTCCGTAAAGGAAAAAACGCAGAGCAGGTTGCTAAAAAGTTACGTGATGTGTGTGGTGATAAAGCCTTAAAAGAAAGACAGTGTCAAAATTGGTTTCGCAAATTCCGTTCTGGAGATTTTCCACTTAAAGATGAGCCACGTTCAGGTCGGCCAAATGAAGTTGATGATGACCAAATCAAAGCATTAATCGAATTGGATCGTCATGTAACTGAGCGTGAGATAGGAGAGAAGTTAAATATACCAAAATCAACCATTCATTATCACATAAAAAGTCTTGGATTGGTGAAAAAGCTTGATATTTGGGTACCACATCAATTGAAAGAAATTCATTTAACAAACCGAATCAACGCTTGTGATATGCATCTTAAACGCAATGAATTCGATCCGTTTTTAAAGCGAATCATAACTGGAGATGAAAAATGGATTGTTTACAATAACGTCAATCGAAAACGATCAAGGTCCAAGCATGGTGAACCAGCTCAAACCACTTCAAAGGCTGATATCCACCAAAAGAAGGTTATGCTGTCTGTTTGGTGGGATTGGAAGGATGTGGTATATTTTGAGCTGCTTCCAAGGAACCAAACGATTAATTCGGATGTCTACTGTCAACAACTGGACAAATTGAATGCAGCCATCAACGAGAAACGGCCAGAATTGATCAATCGTAAAGGTGTCATATTCCACAAGGACAACGGCAGACCACACACATCTTTGATGACCCGGCAAAAACTGGGACAGCTTGGCTGGGAACTTTTGATGCATCCACCATATAGCCCTGACCTTGCACCATCAGACTACCGTTTATTTCGATCTTTGCAGAACTCCTTAAATGGTAAAACTTTCGGCAATGATGAGGCTATAAAATCGCACTTGGTTCAGTTTTTTGCAGATAAAGGCCAGAAGTTCTATGAGCGTGGAATACAAAATTTGCCGGAAAGATGGCAAAAGGCTATCGAACAAAATGGAAATTATATATTTGATTAAAGTTCATTCTAAGTTTTATTAAAAATGCATTTACTTTCTTTTAAAAAATCCGCAAATACTTTTTAGGCAACCCAATATTTATTCTAAATCTACTATCAATCAGATTGCAGGGGCGGAAAGCGTGGGCGTGGTCGCACTGACCCAATTTTTTTTCACAAATTATTTATGCCATAACAATAAAATGTGCGAAGTTTGAACCATGTAACTAAATTTTTCGACTTTATGTCAAAAAAAACGGCATCTGGACCATAGTGCAATGGTGAAAATGTTTTATAGACAAAACAACAGCAAGCGTTTCTAATTCATAAGAATGATAACGTGATTCAGCAGGATAAGCAGCCTTACTAAAATATTCAATGACATGAGACTTGTTGTTGATTTTGTGTAACAAGATGGCACCGTATCCACGACAGCTTGCATCGGTATGCAACCCAATAGGATGATTCGGGTCAAAAATTACTAAGACTGGCTTTTCTGTAAGGGTAGAAATAACTTTTTGTCTTATTTGTTCATGTTCTGGCCTCCAAATAAATTCATTCTTCTCAGAATTTAAAAGATATTACGGCTTCAATAAGCAAGAAAATCCCTGTATAAATTGTCGAAAATAAGACGCTAGCCCAATGAATTGTCGTAAAGCGGAAACCGACTGAGTAGGTGGCAAAGCAGTTAACGCTGCAATTTTAACCGAGTTCGAACGAATTTCACCTGCGCTCACTTCGTATCCCAAATATTGAACCGATGTTTTCAAGAAGGAGCACTTTATAATGTTTAATGAAAACCCAGCGTCTGGCAGAATATTTAGAACAATCTGAAATCTTTCTAACACTTCACATTTCGTTGAGGCAATTATCATGATGTTGGCTATATAGATCCCTTAGCGCCTACTAAACGTTGAAAACAGAATGTGCGTTGTTAAGCCCGAACTCATACTGGTCATCTGGTTTCACAATTGATTAATCCGCATGTTACGTAATTTGGTAATATCCTCGTTAGTATAGCTCACGGTTTATATGTGAACAAGCTTATGGCTTTCAACATAACAATATTATTAGATCTTTTACTTTGTACTTAGCTTTTCTTTCATCAGCGAACATTCCGCTACAGAATCAAAGGTGACATCAAAAATGTAGCCCAAGTTATGTCAGCATAACATATTTGAGAACGCTACTACGACGCACTACCTTCCAACGATGCACTCAAGGCCATTACCAACGCGCTGCCTTTTACGGTATTTTCTGCCAAAATTATATTTACTGTTGAACACCACGCCGATGCGTCGGCGCCATCGAAGTCTGCGTTGAATTTTGGTAGACCAATTGTTTTTTTATTTGTTGGTTCCGGTGTCGTTGATTGTACAGCTTTGTTAAGCTCGATCAAGTTTTTATTTTGTATTTCCATTGACATTCGCCATGGCCCATCTGATTCATTTTTTCCATTAACATTCGCCATGGCCCATCCAATTCATTAGTTAGCGAGCCAGATCCCACTTCTGATATTGGAACACTGTTATTATTTGCCATTGCTTTAGCGCAGCGAATTTCGGTCACGCAGAAGTTCTAAGCACAACTGCCCTGCGTCGCACGCTTATTCTTTTGTGCCTACCACCGAACCACACTAAAAGACACTACGCTGTCGCCTGCTAAAACTGTACTTCTTAAAGCGACAACTGCAAACAACCAATCACAGCACAATTAAAGGCTGATACAATATTTCCATAATGATGAAATTAGTCTTCTGGTGAAATTCCCGAAACTGTACACCCATACACTTACACTAGCATTCACACACTCTTAGTGTGCGCCGATATATATATATATTATATATTATTACAAGTCAGGTTTGCACAAAAAAACCAAAACCCAACCGCCCACTTAAACTTACAAAAAAACATACATATTATTACATACACCAGCTAAAGAATTAAGCTGAATACATATTTAAAGTGTTTTCTGTATTCACACACATGTATACAAACATACTCATTTCATATATTATATCAATATTAAAGTCACCAGCTTAGATTAATGGTAGCGCGTACTACTACTATATCTTGTGCACATTTAAATTAAGCGACACAAAACCAAATAATATTATAAAATAATATTATCATATTATGTGCGGTGAAGAGCATGTTCAAACCAAGGTTAAGAGAAATCGAATTAGAAATTAAAAGAGACCGAAAAAGTGCCGATAATCCTATTACTGAGCTTGACCTTGGCAAATTTTTGCTTTTGTATATAGTCGAATATTGAAATAATTGGTTCTACTAAATAAAAAATAAAAGCTTTAAATTAAAATACGGCTATTTCCAAAACAGCACTAAATAAACTATTAATAAAAAATTTTCACTATCCAAATCGTTTATGTGTTACAGGATTAAAAAAAACTTTGAACAAGTTTAATGTTTAAAATCACTATGTAAATAAAAAGTATTTCAAGCCAATTTCATTAGGAATATTGTAGCTATAAGACATCAAATTGTCAAAACACACACGAAAGCGACGAATATGATTAAAAGAAAGTTAATTTAATTTTTTTAAATTGATAAAAAAAAAAGTTTTAAAATTAAATAAAAATGTATATATAATTTTTTAACTTTTGTCATAATAATAATATTAAATTAGAAAAAAAATAATATTCCAAAAAAACAGCAATGAAATATAATATAAAATTATTTGACGTAAAATACATTTATGTAAAGACTAGCCACAAAAATAACATAAGCGCCAAAAAAGTATAATTTGCGCAAATTAATCCTTGAAACGGATTTATTATTTATATGAAACCTAAATTACATTTTATATATCAAATAAAGCCGAAGTGTAAAATAATTAAAAGAATACTTTCTCCTGTAAAATTTATTGGTGCATACGTAAATTTACCATATAGGGCATTATTAAAAAAATTTTTTTTTATAAAAAATACCTTATTTCTTAAAAACCTTTTTTCGTGATAATTGTAATTTTATTGTGATCGCATTACTTTTATTGATATTCAAACAAAATTACTAATTAAAATATTATAATTAATTAAATAACTATAAGGTTTCTTTTTGTGACAAAACACACCCCGATCGTATAAATTTTTTTTTAGTATGTCTTAAATATCTTAAATATACTCTCTTTGGTGTCATCTGGTAGACGATTAAAATCTTATGCGTCATAAGTTTGGTCCTAAATCATATACACACCAATTTCACGATGATCGGTTGATTAGCGTAAGAGTCCGAACTGAACATAGATAAAAGCCTACAAACAAACAAACTTTTGCTTTTGTATAGCTAAGGGGACTAAACTCAAATTGAGTGCTCATGCTTAATGATATAATGACCGCAACGTTAAGCCACTGTCCTACTGTTTCTGACTGTGCTCTTTCAGATTTATTGGGACGCGCACTATGACCCGTGTAGCAAACAAGAGACAACCAACAATGTCACTTTATAGTATTGCCAGCTCCAATGATGGACATACGCAAATGGAAATTATTTCGCAACCAGAGCAACAACATCGGGCTCGATACCAGACAGAGGGCAGCCGCGGCGCCGTCAAGGATCGCAGCGGTAATGGTTTTCCTATTGTTCGGCTCACTGGTTACAACAAGGAGGCAGTTTTACAGGTGTTTATTGGTACGGACATTGGGCGTGTGGCGCCACACATGTTTTATCAGGCCTGCAAGGTAGCTGGAAAGAATTCGACCCAGTGTACTGAGAAGAAAGTTGATGGGACCATAGTTATTGAGATTGACTTTAAACCTGAGACAAGCATGAACATCACCATTGATTGCGTTGGAATACTTAAGGTGTCCAGTCTATACATTTTCTTTACTGCAATCCGAATTAAATGCATTTCTTGTAGGAACGCAATGTTGATGTGGAACATCGCTTTCCGGAGCATCTGGCACAAAAAAACAAGAAGTCAACTCGATGTCGAATGGTCTTTCGGTCGCAGATAATTTGTGACGATGGAACTACTGAAACGCTGCAGGTCTGCTCTAATCCTATAATATGCAGTAAGTACTCACAATTAATTTAAAATACTATTCTGAATTTTTATTACCATTACCTGTATTAATGCGTCGAACTCAGACAGTAGAAAACCTAGTACCAAAATATTTATTTGTATACCGTACAAAAACAGATATTTATTACTTAAAAATTAAAAAAAAATATTTACCATTATGGAGCGCGTGATGATGAAAAACCAACTTAAAAATTAGAATATAGTTTTTTTTTTTTTTAGGAATGCTTGTGGTAATTTATTTCTTCTGATGTGGCTTAACATTAAATACATAAAAGTTACACTGGATATCAGTTAAAGTAACAAAGGTTATAAATACAAAAGAGGTCCAAATTATGAAAAATAAATATTTTATGGTTAATCTTTTTTTAAATGTTGCGAAATCACGACATTTTTTAAAACTATATTTGAGGCGTTTGTGCATTTTACCCCATAACTTAAAAATAGCCTATTTATCGCCACGTATGTTTAAAAGTTTTACGTTTCATAAAAAACAATACACATTCCTAATATTAATTCATATACACTTTTAAATTTTAATCAAAAGTTAAAAATTGTTTACGTGTTAAATAAAAAAAGTCATATCATTGCTATTCGACCGAACCTTTATGACAGTTTGACTTTCAATTCACGTATTCTGGTTTTTACCTAGAATTTTTATTTCACAATTATACGAACAACTAGTTAAAAACAGTAATAATGTTTATCATTCAACTAAGACTGAGATATTGAAATTGTATCAAACCTGCCTGATATCGGATTTAAAAATTCTCAAATTATGGCTGGGTTCAGTTTATATGCTTATAATGATATCCTGTGTTATCCAAATCTAAACAAATATCTATAATAGGTGGCCAGAAAAGTCCGTGGGCGCTACAAGTATTAAATCTGTGGTGCTTTTAGTGTCTCACCCTAGCAATTTCAGTTGGCGCTTTCTGCCAGTGGGTTGCAGGCATACAAGGCCATTACGATAATTATCGAGGTTGACAGGCACCGATCATTACCATCCCTCAAAAAAAAAAAAGATATTAAGCTGAATACCTAATTTACACTGACGCCGGTAAGGAGCCATTGAAAAAGTGGCACGGTCATAATAATTTTATTGGGATGCGCATGGTATCAACTATCTTAAAGAAGGAAAAAGTATCAACAGCGATTAGCTTTTATGTAGCGTGATTGGAGCGTTTGACGAAATCGCGAATAACGGTTTGTTAGCTTCAGAACTTTTCAGCCGGACAGTTATATACAAATATATAAATTCAATTTCGTGCTTCAAGCAAAAAACACATATTTTTTGGTGATAAACGCTAATGTTTAATCAGATGTGAATTTGAATACCTTAACAAACATATAAGATAAATAAATCCGATACTCTGAACTATTCAAACAAGATAAATGTAATGTTTGAACAGATTGAATTCTATGGATAAGTATATTGATAAGACTCTATTGCAAGGATATAAAAACTTCAGTGCTCCAAAATAAAGCGAAATTACATTTTTAACATTGTCAAAAGGCGGTAGTATTCTTAAGCTAATTAACCCTTTTCCGCGATTTTGTTCTTTAAACGCTCCAATAACGGTACGTATTAGTCGCTGTTGTTCGATTGATATATATATATAAATATATTTATATATAAGATTATTAGGTATTTGGTATTGGTTTATTTAGATATGTATAATGTTCAGAGTTAAACCGCAGTTAAAAGAAATATTTATTCATTTATTTTTACTGCGGCTTACATGAATTGTAAGTGATCGGTTTGTGACCCTAAGAAGAATTAATTTATTGATTGGGGAGCGTACTCTCAGTCAACCTCGGAACTAAGCTTAATTCACACACATACGTCTGATCTGAAGCTGGGTCAACGCATACGTTACATACGTATGTATCTATTTGGTATTGGGCAATGGTGTCAATTTTGCAGAGTGGTGAAATTGTTCTGGAAATCCTGGTTAGTGTCAGATTGATTTGGTTTTGTGGTTTTTTGATTCTTCTGTACGATGGGTCGTAGAAGAATAAAAGTCGAATGCACTGGATAGTGAACAAGGTGTCGTTCCTGGGCCCAATGTGGGCATAGACCAGGCAGACGACGCGAATACAAAGTGCGATCAGTAATGGATCCAATGTCTCCCGAAATGGTCGAGATGATCCGTCTTTTGCAGCAACTTCAGTACAACAGTATGAGACAAATGCAGGCCTTCAGATGAAAATTTTATGTATGAAGGAAATACAAATGGAAAAGACGAACATACTTCTCTTCGATACCAGCCACTGCTAATCGTGCAAGTGGGAACGCGATTGGTGCAAGCTCATCAGGCGAAACGGGCGAACAAGCTACTATGACATTTAGTGAGAGTTCACAGTGTGATTCAGGAGCGAGGTTTCACGATCTACCCGAATTTGACGGGACTCTGGAAAAATGGCCAATGTTTAAAGAAACGTTTGCGATGACGACAAGTGAATATGGCTACAGCGAAAGACAAAATTTGAAATAACTACAAAAGGCAAATAAAGGCAAGGCACGCGAAGTTGTAGAATGTGTACTAAATCAGTGTTGCCATCAACTGGAAACAAAAAAAGGACAAATGGGGGTAAAAAACAAGGAAAAAGAGGGACAAACAGATTTTAAAAAAAGGATACAAATTGACAACAATTTTTAGTTGTAGAATTTATTTACATATTTGTCTTAGTTAAATCGATATTTTCGAAGTCAGTGTTTGCATCGTTGTTGTAGCTTGCTTTATTGTATGATTGCTCTGTGGCGATTAATTTTAAATAGTTTTCTGGTACTTCATATTTATGACAATTTTGGAAGATATACTGCACTTGGAATACTAGCAGTATGATCTGTCCGGATCACTGGAATTGCGGCTATGCGACTTTGCAATATTGGGCAAATTTACCCACGCGTCGCGAAACGTTTGTTTATACAGCTTCTTAGGTATTTTAACTTTAACTAGGGACTTTTAAAGCTCAATAGATCGCGCATCGATAACCCACCATAGCGATTTTCATATAGTGTTGAATATCGTAGTACGATATTCATTAGAACGATTACATTACACTTATCACCCAAAAATTATAACAACATATTTATGTTGAGCTTGTAAAAAAAAAGGCCAAATTTCCGAACATTAGGTGTTCAACATATTTTCCGACTGGACAAAAAAAAAAGGACAAATCTGTCCGGAACAGGGCTGAACTAGCAACACTGGTTCTGATACATAGCCGCAACGTACCAGATATTATGGAAACTCTAAAGCACAACTTTAGTAGGCCCGAGAAACTTATTAAAAGCCAAATTTCTTGTGTTCGTTAATCGTGTTCTAAAGAAGGGAATGTTGGTGGAACTATAAGAATATAAATAAAATTCAAAATCTAAATTGTTTTCTGGAAGCAGTGGAAAGCAAAGATACTGCGAAAATCCGACGTTGATGGAAGAACTTGTCTGCAAACTGCCACCACAACAACGCCAAGAGTGGGCACGTTATCTCCGAGATTTTAAACGACGCTAAAACATAAAGGATTTTAGAAAATGGCTCCAAACAGTTGCATTCAGAATGCTGTCCTGGGCGGCCGAGCCAAAGTCACCACAAAGCAAAGAAACAACTGGAAACAAAGTTATTTCATGCAAATAAAGTTGACGTTACAAAAAACAGCTGTATTATCTGCAATGGTCAACACAATTTGGAAAAATGCGACAAATTTGTGAAACTTGATATCGACATAAAATGGAAAGCAGTCATGGAAAATAAACTGTGCTTTAAATGTCTGAGAGCTTTATAGCTTTGTACATAAATGCGATATGAAGGGATGTACTAAGAAACTACACAAACTATTGCACAAAACTGCTGACAATCCTACAATAGACAGCACACAGAAACAGCTTCGCAGGTAAGTAATTCTACCATGCTGTTTAAAATCTTGCCAGTAGAATTACATGCAAATGGGAGAACCATTTCCTGCTACGCGTTTCTGCAGTCTCTCTGATGCACGAAAGGCTGGCAGAGGAACTGGGCCTGAGCGGAGACCTACCGCATTTACAAGTCGTTTTGATATCGGAATATCAGGCACTGAGGAAAAAGCCATTCATACGTTAACAGGTGTTCGCACGATTAAGAATCTAAAGTTGCCGAAGCAATCAGTAAACGTATCAGAATTGCAAGTAAAATATCGTAATATGCAAAACATACCGGTAAACAGTTACACAATTGTCGTTCCTGAGATCTTAATTGGTTTAGATAACGCACACTTAGGCGTACCATAATCAACACGTTCGATTGTTCGACGTTCGCCACTAAGCTTAGCTGGGTGTGCTACGGAAAATGCCAAACCGGGACTAGTCCAGAAGTTAACAGAATCTTCTTAATTAATCCCGAAAAGGATTTTATGTTCGACAACCTAATCGAACATTATATCGTAGATTGTGAAATGGGTTCGCGAAAATCCGCGATGGACCATAAAGGGAAAACAGAAGAACGATCGATCAAGCTACTGCAAAAGACGACAAGGACTGTTATTTCCTTCACTTTGGATTCGTCAATCCAAACAAACCTGGAAAGTTGCGAATAGTGTTCGATGCAGCTGCAGAAGTAAACGGAATTTCTTTGAACTCGGCGCTGTTGAGCGGTCCCGATAATGTACAACTGCTAACTTACGTACTTATGATATTTCGACAAAAGAAATTTGGAATATGCGCAGACATTAGAGAAATGTTCATCAAGTTGAGATACGCAAGGAAAATCGGTGTGCACAAAGATTTTTATCGCGAGCAAGCCCCGATGAAGAAATTAAGGTGTACCAGATGGTTGTCATGACTTTCGGAGCAAAGTGTTCGCCCGCATCCGCAGAATATGTAAAGAATTTTGACGCGCTGCAATACAAAGAAACTTATTCAGAAGCAGCTTTTGCAATTATGAGAAATCATAATGTACATAGATGATTATGCGCACTGTTTTTCGACTGAAGAAGAAGCAGTAAGAGTTACCAGCCAAGTCATCAAAATTCACAAGGAGGGTGGCTTTGAGCTGAGTTAATTTGCTTCCAATTCTAGAACTTGCAACAAAACGTTTACCGAGGTTAAGGCTGTCGACTTAGTTAACCTGGACAAAGACGCTAGTAAACATTTTCAAAAGGTACTAGGCATGCATTGGCATACACTAACCGATAAGTTTGGATTCACATTATCTTTTGCAAAAATTGAGAATCCTTGCTTACTCCCAATAGGACCCCCAGAAAAAGAGAAGTTTTAAAAATTGTTGTGTCCATATTCAACAAAGTGCGCTCCGATGAATCGGTCTACTGTACCGAGGTTGGACCTACAGGCAGCAGTCATGGCAACTAGACTGTGCAAGCACATATTGAAAGGATATGATATTATCAAAACGAATCCGAATGTAGTCTGATTCGAGTACCGTTTTGGCGTGGATCAAATCTGATCACAGAAAATACAATCCTTACGTAGCACATCGTGTAAACGAGATATCGGAATCTAGCAGCATTATTGAGTGGAGATGGATCCTTGGAAAAGATAACCCAGCAGATTTTGGAACGAAGATATTTCGAAATAATAAACATTCTACTTGGATACATGGCGCGAGTATGGTGCTGAATTTTTTGGCCAAACCAATATAAAGGTCACGACAGTACTGACTTAGAATTTCGAACGAAATTTGTGCTTATTGTCCAAGATATAAATGATCTACTTTTGAAGTTCTCATCTTTCACAAAATTGGTTCGAGTAATGGCCTGGATTTTGCGTGTACGCCATCGATTGCAGGTACGTACAAGCTACTTGCAAGCGAAAGAAATTGAGTACGCCGAATTGGTAATTTGTCGTAAAGTACAATCGTCGGAGTATGCCGAAGAAATAGAATCATTGACATGTGGGAATTCCATTAAGAAAAGCACCGAAATATGGAAACTTTGTCCGATTCTTGACGCACATGGACTTCTTTGAGTAAACGGGTGGATAAACAATGCAGACGCCGTAGACGACTATACCAAAGAACCTATAATAATGCCAAAACGACATCACGTGACAAAATTGATAGTGAAACAATACTATAAAGGCTGGAAACATCAAAATGAGAGTACAATTATAGCTGAGATTCGCCGACGCTATTGGATACCACACTATCGTGAACAAGTACAACGAGAATCTCGAGACTGTTAAGTAAGTGTGACCAACAGAACTTAGCCGTGTGCACCATTTGGATCTTAATGGCACGTCGTGGAAAACTAAATTTATTAATTATGTTTCGGAATGAAGAAGAGAATTGATATGTCACCATATTGTATATATTCCATAGGTTGTGCCATTCTCAAGCAATGGCTAAAAATCCGAGCACACCTAAAAAAGATGCAAAAACAAAAACAGATTCTTAAAAATTCCAAAAAGAAAAGTCTTAGCGTAGAAAATTCGTCATATGGATCCAAGAAGAAGAAGAATTACAAGCTTTGTCAATTTCGCTCTTACCTAGTGTATTTAGATTACAATGCTGGTCAAAAGTATTTTGATATTAAAAAAATTTGAACATTTGTGAAAAACTATATTTTTATTTATTCAAAAAATATATAATATATATATTTATAACAATAGTAGGTTAAGTTTCTAAACAAAAACAAAACAAAAATATTAGATATCATGTTTAAGTTTAGAAAATAAAAATATAACTTCATAAATCTAGGAGGACAAAAGTATTTTGACAACACCTCCTTTTTATTATTTATTATTTTTTGCAAACGTCAAGGAAGCGATTTTACTAAGCTCTGAAGAGTTTCTAAAAAAAAATATCCCGCCAAAGTCCTTCGACCACCGTAATAGTCTCTTCGCGCGTTGTTGTTACACTTGGGCTTATTTTCCGTTCTATATAAGAACATACATTCTCTATTATATTAAGATCGGGAGGAGGCCAATCTAATGTTTTTACTTCCAAATCCCTTAAAATATTTGTTATCATCTTGGCCTTGTATCATGGTGCATTATCCTGTTGTAGAATAAAGTCTTGTCCAATAAGTGTATCCCCGGAAGTAAATGCATGATCATTCAGGATATGTAAATATTTTCCTTTATTCATCGTATTTTTCGGTGATTTTTGTGATAATATTTTATTTTTGGATCCAAATCCATACTCAAATTTACTTTCATCAGTCCACAAAATCTGGTCCCAAAAAGATTGAGGCTTGTGAACAAATGATCAGCCTCCTTCAGTCTTCTTTCAACTGTTTTTCTACTTATTGACATATCGTACTCATTGTTCACTTTAATTGATACAGCTTTGGGTGTAATTAAGAAATCCTTCTTAAATTTTCCAAGGATTATGTGATCCTGCCTTGGTGAAGTTTTGCGTGGTCTGCCTGCTCTGGCTAAATTATCTGTTGAATTTGTTTGTTTCTGCTTGTTGCTTTGGTAGTAAATAGTTTGCCACGGTACTTTATGAAATTGGCTGAGATTTTGTACTGAAGTACCTGCGTTGTACTTTATTACCATTTCATTACGCTGGATTTGGCTTCACGTGTTTTACCCATATTTTAAACAGTGAAAAACTAATGAAATCGAAAACGAATTAATTAAAGCTGGCTCGAAATTAGATAATCTGGGCTTTAAAATTGCAAAAAGTTCTGCTTAACGCACGCGACACAAATAACAACTAAAATTATGCATTGTCAAAAATGCATAATTTCCTTCATAACCTGTCATAGCAAAGAAATGGATTAACTTATCAGTTTGATCTATTGCTCTCTCAAAGCTATGGCAACTGTAGTGAAATATTTTATTTTTGAATTTAACTGAATTAATTTGTAGCAACTCTGCAGATCTACCATAATCAGACTTGCATATTAACCGATAGAAATAAGACCAAAAGAAATCGATTGATTTTAATTTTGAAATATCGTTGTGCATAAACTGGCAAGCGCAATAGTATTTAATAAACTTAATTATTTATGATATTAAGTTCTATTAACGTGTATAAATGCGGGCTTGGCATACAATATTTTTATTAAATATTAAAATAAACGCCAGTTTAATTAAAATTTATAAGAATTTTAAGTCAATTGCAAACGATTGTGAAATTAATCTTGTATGTATAACGGATTTGTGCATGTACATATAAGCGACACGTGCAATATAATCTTACTGAGACAAATAGAGATCACTGGATCTAAATGAATTTGCGTAGCCGAAAAAAAAGCTTGAATAAGGAGAAAACATCGACGTCAATTAAAATATATAATATAAATTCGGATGAAGAGATAGTGGCACTCAGCAGTAAAAGAAGTCATAAAGGAAAGTCAAACAAGAAGTAAAGACCGTCATGCATGCAGCGTGTGACAAGGAGTCAGATCAAATCGACGCACATGGTTCCCATGCCCCACTGGGTGGCACTGATGGATTTAGCGCGGGCAGCGCACATGTATAAGCAAGCGCAATCAATACAAACATCGATCTGGATTGGACAGAAGGCGCTCATGGATCTATCGGATCGACTACTGGAGTTGCACACGGCGACACACTACTAGGTGGCACAACTCGATTTGGTAATGCTTTTTCTGGTGACGGACGTTCTCAAGGTGGTGCTCTCAAGGCTGGACTGCCATTTGAAAACGGAACTCATCATCATGAAGTTGCACACGTGGCAGGGGCTACATACACTGGCGAGATCAAAAAATCTGAGACGACTAGATGCGTTAATTTTTATACTCACATGGTACAGGGTGAGTCAGATATTGGTGCCACACAGATGCAGAGTTCTAAAGCACATGGTAGAAGTAAATATTTTAACACAAATTCAAATCCCTATAATAATGTCAATAGTACACAACAACATTGGGAGGCCAGTCAAATAGTTGACTTGCTTATATTTAATGGCCAAGCTGAGGATTGGCTCGTCTTTTGCACTATGTATGGGGAAACTTCTGTGGCCTTTGGTTACACTAACCTACAAAATTTGTTGGGGTTACAAAAAACCTTAAAAGGTGGGGCAAAGGACGAGGTTGCAGGTATGCTGACCAACCCGGCATATGTTGGACACATTATGAGCAGTCTGGAATTCAAGTATGGACATACTGAACTGCCTATTCGAAGCCAATTGGAAAATTTAGCAGAAATGTTACAGATTGTGGAAAACAGCTTGGAAAAAATTTTACCGTTTGCTACTAAAGTATCAAATCTGGTAATATTCTTGGCAAATGCAAACGCGGCACAGAGAGTGTCATAAGATATAGTGGGAGTGAAGATAAAGTTGGAGGCAGGAATATTATAGGGATAAGTTGAATTGAAGGAGGACATAGGTGAGTAAGTAGACTTGAAAAAGTTAGCGAAGAGATCAACTGTAGCAGAATCGTTGCTTGCTTTCTCTAGCCCTAGAAAAAAGAAGAAGGTAAAAGTGAAAATTTGCTTTTCAAATTTACAAAATTAAAAAACTCTGAACTTGAGTCAAAATCGCTTAGAAGCGTCTTAGCGACAACATTTAATTTTAAGAATTGATTTATCACCATGTTATAATATTTTATACGCATAAAACTGAAAATGATTTGAAAAATGACATTCATAAGTTAAGGGCCGAATACTTTACAACAGAGATTTTCGGGGTTAAAGTACCAGAAAAATGTTTGGAATCGATGGATGTTACTCGTGCATGAAAGTTGTTAGCAGAAACAACAAAAAAGCTGGATGATGCTTATGAAACTGGGCTTCTGTGGACGGAAGATATAGTTAAATTTCCCGACAGTTATGAAATGGTTTTAAGGAGACTACGCGCCACTGAAAATAAGATTCTCAATACAGAATAGCAACATGAAAACTAAAAGGCTGTAATGAAACTGGTTAACAAAGGGTCTTCAATATCAACAAACCCAAAAAGATGAGACTTGTTTTTGATGCGGCAGTTACTGTAGACAGCACTTCCTTGAATACTAAATTGTTGAAAGGATTAGATGAAAATCCATCATTAACGCAAATCTTATTTCAGTTCCGACAAGGTATAATTGCAGTTTGTGCCGGCATCAAGGAGATGTTCTTACAAGTACAAGTCAGAGATGAAGATCACGATTCATTACGTTTTCTATAGCGACATGAGAATACACAGGATATCATCGATACCTACAAAATGCAGGTGATGATTTTCGGAGCAGCATGTTTCCCTTGTTGCGCTCAACATGTAAAATATATAAATGCGCATTATGCTACCGAAAATAGAGGCAAGGTCAATAAAACCACTACGTCGACGACTTTGTGGCCAGCTTTACATCAGAGCAAAAAGCATATGACATTAGTAAAGAAGTCAAACGTGTACACAGATTGGCACATTTTGAACTAAGAGGATTTGTTTCTAGCTCGTCGGATGTTTAGCGTAAGCTAAATGGCCATGACAGCAATGATGTCCAAGATGCCGTGCAATTAGATATTAAAGCAGTAGACAAGATATTGGGCATGTTCTGGGAGAGTCAGCTTGATAATCTTATTTTTGACTTAAAAATGAATCGTTGTGATAAGAACATAGTACATGACGTGAAACGTCCAACTAAAAGACAATTGCTTAGTTTAGTAATGTCCGATTACAATCCTCTTGGTACGCTTGCTGATCTAATGATATATGTCAAAGTATTAGTGCAGGACGTTTGGCGTACAGATATATGTTGGAATGATCTAATACCAGTTTATTCAATGGCTACGACAGCTAGATTACGTAAAGAATTATAAAATAGCCCGATGTTACTCACAGAACACAATTGTTGAACTTCACGTTTTCGTCGATGCAAGTCAGCAAGCATTTGCAGCTGTTGAACACTGGCGCATAATTAATGAAAACAAAGTTGAAATATCGTTTGTTGCTGGCAAAACAAAATGCGCACCGTTGAAACAGCTATCGATACCAAGACTAGAATTGCAAGTAGCTGTTTTGGGCACTCGGCTAAGGACATCAATATTGAAGGATCACGACATAAGAGTGTATCGATTAGTAATATGGTAAGACTCGCGAACCGTGATCTCTTGGATTCGATCAGACCACCGCATATATAAACAATTCGTAGCGCACCGAATTAGTGAAATTCTAGACGCGACAAACGAAAGCAACTGGCGCTGGGTACCAACATATCTCAATCCGGCAGACAAGGCTACTAAAACAATTAAAAATATTAGTAATGACCCACAGACGATATGGACAAGTGGACCAGACTTTCTATTGGAGCCAGAATAACTCTGCCCATGTAAAGAAAATCAGACAATTTCCATAAATGACTTAATGAAAAGGCGAAAAATCACCCTACATATAAGTGAGGAGTCACTGATTGACATTGGGCGTTTTTCTAGATATGTACGTCTAAAATGAACGGTAGGATGGATTTTAAGATTTGTGGAACGCAACCGGCACCCAAAGGATAGCATTTCAACAGGTGAATTATCATTAGTGGAGCTACGTCAGGCTGAACTGGTACTGTGTAAGTTCGCTCAGTCACAAGCGTTCAAAGAAGAAATAAGAGAACATCAACAAAAGGTTTTTGTGTCGCAAAGTAGCGGTATGACAATGAACGGTCACCAAAATTAGATGAATATGGTGTAATTGTCGTACATGGGAGGCTTAATTACGCCACAATATTACCTCAAAGAGCAAAGAGCGTCAGCCTATCATACTGCCAAAGGGTCACAGACTGACCAGTTTGATCGTTCAACACTATCATGGAATATATCACCACCAAATGATGAGCTAATTGTTAATGAAATAGGACGTAAGTTCTGGGTGATAAACTTGCGCTGTACTGTTAAGCGGGCTAAAGCATTATGTCAATTCTGTAAAAATCAAAACGCAAAGTCCCACATTGATGGGACAACTGCGGATAATGAACTAAAAAAGACTGTTTGACTGGGAATACATAAAATCAGAGTTGGTAGAAAAGGCCATTAAATGGAAATTTAACTCTCCTGGCAATCCTAGCTCAGGTGGATGTTGATAGCGGTTGGTTCAATCTACAAAGCGTGTATTGAAAGTAACCTTGAAAGAGCAGGCACAAAAGGTTGAGACTCTGAGAAGCCTTCTAATAGAAGCAGAGAACATAATAAACAGCAGACCACTAACACACATGCCAGTCAGTGTTGATGAACCTGAACCGCTTACACTTAACCACTTTCTACTGTGCACCATGAACTCGACACAGACTCCTGGTGAGGATGGTAGATTCTGCTTTCGTAAGCAGTATCGTATAGCTCAACAATTAAAGGACTCATTTTGGCGACGCTGGATCAGAGAATACTTACGCTCACCAAACGAACCAAATTGTTTACACTTACTAAGCCCATCAAAGCGGGAGATGTAGTCTTAATTTGTGATGAAAGCCAAGCTAGAGGCTCCTGGAAAAGAGGTGTAGTCGTTCAACCTATACAAGCTAAAGACGGGCAAATCAGAATTGCTGAGGTGCAGACAGGCATATTGAAGACACCAATATCAAAGTTGGCTATTCTTGACGTGTTAGCTAAAACTGGGTGATCGTTTTACGGTGTCGGGAATGAAGTCAAATAATTTAATTTTTGTATTTAACTGAATCAATTTGTTGCAACTCAGCAGCTCTACCATAATCAGACTTGCATATTAACCGATAGAAATAAGACCAAAAGAAATCGATTAATTTTAATTTTGAAGAATCGTTGTGCATAAACTGATAAGCGCAAAACTATTTAATAAACTTAATTGTTTATGATAAAAAGTTCTATTAACGTGTATAAATGCAGGCTTGGCACGCAACAGCCACTCTCTCTTGAGAGTAAAGAAGTTACCGTTACTTCTACGAGTAAAGAGTGTAGTATATTGTTTGGAGCTTTGTAAAAATACTTTTCGCCACTATTTACGCATTTGTACACGAGTAGTCAATCAGTAATATCCAAAATATTACCGATAAGCAGTTAATTTCTTTATTGTTTATTTGCTTGTAATTTAAGGAACTTAAACATAACTTTGGAAGCAGCATGAGACATGCATATAGTGCGTGTAAATGTATTTATTTATGTATCTGTGAACATGGATTTTTCGTTGTCGGGTCCACTCGAGTATAGCTTACTTATTGGTTTATTGTTAGATTTTAATTACAGCCTAAAATTATAGATAAATATTAAAAGACGTGTATTAAGTATGAGCAAATGTATGTAACAGGCAGAAAGAAGCATGTCGAACGCAATAAATATATAAACAAATATTTAGCATATTCACGATTTAAGAAGAATCAAATCATTAAGATCAGCATAAATATCACCTGTATAGTCATATATCCAAAATATGGCCAAACCCTCAAAGTATACTTGTAATTAATAAAACTCACATACTTTTAGAACATATGCACTAAATAACAAGAGTAATAAAAACATAAACATCAGCATTAAAAACACCTGCATACAAAAGATGTGAGAAAGCAAGTAAAATTGCACGTACGCCAATGCACCAAGGCATTGGAATATTGACAGGAATAAATAATTGACATAAAAAATAATATAGCCGATAGACATAATATGAGAGAGATATGATAAATTACTATAAGCTAGCTCTTCCCCAAAGAACATTCGTGACGAAATTTTTTATTCTTAAAACATTCAACATAAAAGTGAAAACTAAACATTTTGCAAAAATAACATAAAAAATATATATTTTTTTTTGTGAGGATAAGACAAAATAAAAGAAAAATAAGAACTTAAAATCTTTTCTTCAGGGCTCTAACACATTTCGCTCTTGGACAGTTGCTTGCGCAGGTAAGGTAGGCAAGTATAACCTCTCATGGGGGAGGTGGATCTTCTATACAATTTCATAAGGAGGTTGAAATACCTAACGCAACTATACCTCACGGGGGATCCGAAGTATGTTTAAATAATATTTTGAACTGTAGAGGGATAAGTTGTCGGTAATACTGGCCGCAAATTCCAAAGTCGCTGCCCGATTGGACAATACTGAAGGTGACGGTTATCGAGGGGTATAATCCACACTCACATTTCACAAAATCTTCAAAGAAAGTTAAAAAGTATAGATACGGCCAACAAAATCGAGGGAAAACCGATCTCTGTAGAAACTATCCTTTATACATACAAACATAACCACATATTAACAGACAACATTCATCAGCGAAGATATTTCTTTATTCAATAAAAAAATAAATTAATTGTTACCCAACCTAGTAAAGGAGTAAAAATAAAATAGTTTACCGAAAATTTGTGGGACTCGCTTTAGAAAGACACCACATACACGATTGAAAATTACTTACTATTTTAAAAAAAAAGTAAAAGTCAAACAGATCGACTTAAGGCACTATGAGGAAGAAAATAGGCTTAGAAAGATAACCCATTATAGAACTAAATTTTAAAACAAAAAAAAAAAACTAAGAATTGTTAACATTACTTATAACATTGGGAATGGAATTTTCACTATACTTTGAGAACGTGTACAAGCCCAATTTGTAGAGATCACACCTATAAAAAACCCAAGGGCTATCTACTATTTAAGATTGACTCGATAGGATCCCAAAGAGAGTCGAGAACCATTGTTTTTTAATTAATTTATTTAACAAATTTAGAACGACTTCACACAATAATTAAAGCACAAGGTAATGAATTCACATATGTACCACAGTAATTAAAATTATACATGAAGGGAGCATTCGTGCTGTGCTCAGACTCATTGTCAGCTTTAGATTCAATAGCAAATTCAAATAATGACGGTCAATATTCCTCAATAACCCGAGATCTACTAACAACGCTTTCAAACCGGGTATGTGGGGATTCCTGGCAGTAAACTTGCCGACCATATGGCCAAAGCCTCAATAACAATGCCTGTAAATTTAACACCCAAGTATACAATAAAAGGAAGTTCTCAAAAGTTTCCGAACATTTTGATAACGTCTAATGTGACAGTATGTTTTTGTCATCGGTGCAAAAATGATTGTTGAACCCAGAGCCAACATTAAGTTTTGTTTTAAACTTGGTAGAACTTTTACGGAATCTCACGAATTGATGCAAAAAGTTTATGCGAATAATTGTCCATCTCGTACCACTATTTACGAATCGTATAAAACGTTCAAAGACGGTCGGGAAGACTTAATGACGATGAACGTTCGATCCGGCCGAAATCTTCAGTGATCGAACAAACCATAAAAATTGTCCGTCATCAAAAATTAGCCGAAATCGTCATTGCGGGTCATGGGATTGTCTAAAGACTGGAAAGTGTATGCACGAATTGTTCCGCATCAATTGAAAGTTCGGTCAGAATATCACGAAGAAGGAAGTTGGCATTGAAACTTGTGACCGATTTTTTGACCGAAAATCGCATTTTCACCGTCAACCACTCGCCGTATTCACCTGTTTGGCACCATGTGACTTATTTTTGTTGAAATGCTGAAATTATCCATGAAAGGACGGCGCTTTGCTGAAGTGGAGGCCATCCAAAAGGCGTGCACCGACGTCCGAAAGGTCATTCCAGCCAACGAGCTAAAACACTCATTTGAAATGTTATTGGATCGTGCTAATAAGTGTATTCAGTCAAAGAAAGATTACTTTGAATAATATAAAAACAAATACTCAAAAATCTTTTGTAGTTTTCATTTTATTCCAACAGTTCGGAAACTTTTTAAAACCACCTTGTACAACAGATTTAAACAGCTTTCAAAAAGCGCAAATATCTACCCTATTAAAAAATAACATTTTTAAATGCAAAAAATGCAAAAATTCAAACCAAAATTTCACAAACATAAATTATTATACGAACAACATTACACAAAGTAAATTACCTCGTCAGGACCAAAATAATGCTCTTTATGTAATTCCTCTAATACAGTAAACATAAAACATATATTCGTTGCCTGTGCCACATTAATTAATTTAAAACAAAAATGCTTTAATAACAATAATCCTCTACACCTTATCGCAAACCCTTCAGGAACATCATAAACTAAATTATTGGATTCCTTAAAAAGTCTCATTTATTTAATGTAATTTTATCAATTTGTGCTCCAAAATTAACCGAAGTTATACTTACTCGATACAGAATAAAAAAACATTATTTAATAATATTTTTGAAAGTAATTAATCATCAAAATAGGTTTTGTTTGACTCAATAAAACGTTTGCAATGATGAACCAGAGCGTGCATATTATTTATATTATACTTGAATAGCTGGGATATCATCATAAAATACTCTTTAATATTGGTTTTGATTTTGGAAATAGAAAATAGTCACGCGGGGTAGATCAGGTCGAAGATCTTTTCCATAAAAAATTCGTTCACATGTTTGGTCCTGGTTCTGTGAGCTGTTGCAATTAAAAAAGGTGTTTCCTGATGGATATTCATGTCTAACACGACCGATTATTCTTCACTTATGATATAAAACGGCTAAATGGTATTCTCCATTAACAGATTTATTTTGAGTACGACTCATACAATCATCAGCATAAACTTTTTTCATCAATTCGTTAGTCTCAGTGAATTTTTTTGTTTCCTTTTATTTTTGTTTCATTAACATACATTACTTTTTCTTTTATTGTAATGGCTGCCACTTTAACATCTTTCATCCATTTTACATGAAGTTAGCTGCGTTTGAAAGAGGATGAATGTATGGTTTTAATGCTCCAAATTTTTACTAGATGGCAGTGCATGTTGTATGATTTTAACATAGTTCGGTTACTTTTGGGATTTAGTTATTTATTTATTTAATGTCAACTATGAATAGTCGACCAAGGAGTACTTGGAGATAAGAAAATTAATTACATTACAATTGCATTTAACATTAAATAAATTTGAAATAATTAAATTAAATTGAAATTATGAATTTAGATTAAAAGTTAAAGTTAATATCTGGGGTGTTGAAAATAAATGTAAGGATTGGGAAAAACCCAGAAAACCCAATCAGATCACTAAGATAAGTAAAGCTATTAGTTTTAGTTACTACGTGCCAAATAGTTAAGAATAATTTGGATTTCAAAAGAGGTATATATCGGATAAACCCGATTATATTAATCTAGGCAACAATCCATAGCATTTTTTGCAGATGACGGAAAACTCCAACGGTAATTTTTTAAAGGTACATAATATATATATAAATATAATATATATAATATATATAATTATTCTTTTTTTTCAATTTTATTTTTAAATTTAATAGTTTTGGTGCACCAAATTAGAAACGCATTACTTTTCGTAAAGCTAATATATAAACCTCAGTCTTCGCCCAACCTTCATTGCGTGCGGTCATAGTCTTTCGGTATAATGTCTACACAATAAGTAAAGCTATCACGTATCAGAGAGACATATTTTATCTCACAATTCGGTCAGAAAAGAAATTAAACCAAAGTATACAAAACCAACAATCAAAATTAAACGTCAAACGGCGTCTCTCTTGTTTGGCGGTGCAGAAGGAGAAGCAGAAGCCGACCAGTAATAAAATGACACGCACAAGCACAAAACCCACTGGAGCTTGCGTATAAGACAATTACTATCGCCCACTACAATCGCTAGATGGTAATGAAGATGAAAAAGACAGCATCAGTGGTTTTGATCCAAATAAAATTGAGGATTCTTCAGCCAAGACCTTCGTTAAAATGCCACCTATAACGGTTATTAAGCAGAAGTCCTCCTATATACACCAAATTCTTTCTAATTTCAATATTACTGAATACTACATAAAATCAATATCAATTGGTTTTAAGATATTTGGAGAAGGGAAGGAATTCTTCGACATTTTATGCTCAAAGCTTACAGCTTTACAAAGCTTTACAAAGTGGTTCTCTCTAGACTTGACAATCTTTTGAATATAGAAGTAAAGCAGATGCTTATTAACTTGGGATTAAGCTGTATTCATGTCAAAACAATCAAAAAAAACCACTCGCAAAAATCATAAGCTGCTATTGTACATAGCCAACAAAAGTATAACCTTGAACGAGCTACGTAAAAACTACCCTTATCTTAATCACACTAAAATACAATGGGACTACAAAACAAAATCACCGAATAAATTGACACAATGTTACAAGTGCCACTTGTTCGGTAAACATCCTTCAACTCATGTAAATTGCCCATGCCGTCTCTCTTATCAGGAAATACTGACAAAGCGCGCAAACAGCGGTAAAAAAAGCGGTAAAACAAACGCGTAAAAAAAATATGAAAACACAAACCGCACAGATGGAAAAGAGTACGCGTTACTATCATCATTACACAGCTAACGGCCCTATTAAGCAAAATCAGCATTCAATATGACTCAAAGAAACTCTGCAACCTACAGTCAGATAATCTAAAATTCACATTCTCACAAAATAACACCACAAGCAGCAACAAAAGAAAAATCAGAACATGCAAAAAAATCTGATCTATTTATTTTTGAAGAAATTAATTCTCTTATGACTCAACTCATCAGTAAGCTACACGAATGCAAAACAAAATGTGATCAATTTAGCATCAAACCTAAGTTAGCACTGAAATATGTTTACTGCAAATAAGTGTATTGATTACCTCACTATTATGGCATGGAATGCGCGTGCCGAACACCGCACAGAAAATTCATGTATTGCTTGTTAACGAAACCTGGCTAGCGCAAAATATTAAATTCTACATACCCGAAATAGGTTATAGAACTGTTCTAGGGCCAATAGTTTCGGTAACACGCTATATGAACTCTTACCTGCTGTTATTATTTATTTATCCACAAGACCAAACTTACATTCTGGCTTATTGTAATAGTAAACCATCTACTCTTGATTTATTTCTTTCTAATACCCCACAAAATATTTCAGACCCCATTGTTCTTACAAATCTTTTTTCTGACCATCTGGAAAACTGGAAAGCCTGTTGCCGCTCTTTAAATAAAAAATTTCACATTAGACTATTACTCCAGTCAAACAATTGTATCAAAAGTTTTTCCATTTAAGGAGTTTTGCAAAGACCGAAACAAACGGTAGTCTGAGGGTGCAAGGTCAGGACTATATGGTGGATGCATCAAAAGCTCCCAGCCAAGCTCACTCAGTTTTTGGCGAGTGACCAAAGATGTGTGTGGTCTAGCGTTGTCCTGGTGGAATATGACACCTTTACGATTGACCAATTCTGGTCGTTTCTCCTTGATGACTGTATTCAATTTGTCCAGTTGTTGACAGTAGACATCCGAATTAATCGTTCAGTTCCTTGGAAGCAGCTCAAAATATACCACACCCTTCCAATCCCACCAAACTAGCAGCATAATCTTCTTTTGGTGAACCATGATCGCTTTCGTTTGACGTTATTGTAAACAATCCATTTTTCGTCTCCAGTTATGATTTGCTTCAAAAACGGATCATATTCATTGCGTGTAAGATGCATATCACAAACGTTGAAGCGATTTGTTAATGAATTTCTTTCAATTCATGTGGTACCCGTGCACTATGGGGAATTTGACCATTTTTTGGAATAAACTAATAACTCAACGAATAAGTAAATTCTTAGTGTATAACTTATTGGTTAACAATTATAGGGCTATTTCGCATGATTTTTGAAAAAAGGGGCGTGGCACACCCATCACCCGCCCCCAAAATCTGTATAAACGTGTCTATCTTAGAGACGGTAAGCGTTAGAGACACCAAAATTGGAATATATGTATATTCTTGTATATTGTACGCAGATCATGTTTATTTAAAATTATGAAATTTATTTCCCCCGCCCCCGCAATTCGATAAAACATGATTATTATGCAAATTTTTTAACCGAATATTATCATTCATAACATACATAATATTATCACATTTTCAACCTATGCTGTAAATTTCATAACGATCGGATAATAAACACAAAAGTTATTCAACAATCAATTTAACATTATGTATGATATGCTGGCAAATTTCGAAGAGAACTGCATTTTTTACACTGAGGCTCCCTGATAAAAAGTACAATTTCTAAAAAAGGCAAAAAAGGGCACAATGAGCTTAAGTGTTCTGATTCAGAATTGACGGCTCTATACAATGCATATAAAGACAGAACAGACAAATTCAGACAAAATTTTAAAACTCTACTCAAAGATAAAATTTCTTTAAAAAAATTATTTTTGAGACGAGCTGTTTACTTACACAACACAGCGAACACCACAAGCAATATGGACGACACAGGTTTACCAACACAAAGTACGAGCCCCACTGTTAACTTAACAGAGCGCGCCAATTTCTGGTATGTAACATTAAAGTTTGATGTATTCTTGGTATGTTAATACCAAAACATTTTCAATTTTAGCAACTCAAAAAAATGAATTTATTCCAAAAAAGTGGTCAAATTCCCCATAGTGCCGTGGTATCAGTCGCTCCGGAGTCAAATAAAAAAAAAAAAAAAAAAAAAACAAAAATTTTAATTGTACAGTGAAGCGAAAGAGACGCTGAAAATCGATGAAAATCGTACAAATTCATTTCATTGTGCAACTAATTGTTGTACTTAGAAGAGTTAAGTTCTTCAAACTAATTAAAGAAAACTAACAAAATAAAAAATAAAAAAACGAACAATAAATACAATGAGCCAAAACGACATGAGGGCCGCGCGTCAACGTGAGCAAGACGAACGCCGGCTCTCTTTGCAACGTAACAACGCGTACTTCTCGTTTGCCTCTTCACAAACTGTAAATAACACCGAGCTTACTGCTGACCAAGCGCGGTCACTCACCCCCAATCCAATCAAAAACTATACGCTCAGTATGACAACAAACGACAGAGCGCGATCTTGCTCGCTGTCAATTCCAACAACAACCAACACGCTAATGAACGAAATGCGTACTTCCCCCATGCCGAACCTCACTCCGCAACAAGTGCACACGACAAAATTGTTCACATCAACGGTAACTAGCATTGTAACTTCTCTCTCGAGTACAACTACTACGACAACAACAACTGCAACCATATTACCCGCTCGCCCTATCGCTTCGACAACAACCGCTGCTTCTGCTAAGTCAGCAATGTTACCTGCTCTCCCAGCGAAAAAAAGTTCGCCTATACAGATTGGTATGGATCGCTATATACAAATTAAGCGAAAACTAAGCCCACAAAATTTGTCAAAGGGCAACCAACCCAAAATAAACCGCAGTAATCCAAATCAAACACCCACTGAAAGTAACAGATTTGCAATTTTCGCAGACGTACTGGATGAACCTGATACTGAAAAAGACATCAGGAAAAAGCCGAAGCCGCCACCAATATACATCAGAGAAAAAAGCTCTAATATTCTCGTTAACAAAATAATAGACCATATTGGAAAAGGTAATTTTCATATAATTCCCCTAACCAAAGGAATTATTCACGAGACCAAAGTGCAAGTCAAAACCGAAGATAACTACAGAGTGCTGACCAAATACCTAAACGATACCAACATAAACTTCTATACGTATCAACTAAAAAGCAGCAAAGGCCTGCAAGTGGTACTAAAGGGCATCGAAACTGATGTAAAACCTGCTGATATCTCAGAGGCTCTGAACGAACATGGATTTAATGCGAAGATGGTCAACAACATACTAAACAAGGACAAGAAGCACCAACCTATGTTCACTTCACTGTTCACTTGAACCAGATAATAAGGCACTCAAGAAAAACGAAGTGCATTCAATCTATAAACTACAGTTTCTACTGCACCGTAGAAATACTGTCGAATAACCACATAAGCGCAATGGACCAGTGCAGTGTGCAAACTGTCAAGAGTTCGGCCATACAAAATCCTACTGTACGCTTCGCCCTGTATGCAGAGCTTGTGGAGAACTTCACAACTCTGTAAACTGCCCTCAAAATAGAGACGACCCCAGCACGAAAAAGTGTGGTAATTGTGGAGGCAATCATACAGCAAACTACCGAGGTTGTCCTGTGTACAAGGAACTAAAAAACCGGATACATCAACGAGTGTCTTCATTACACTCCCAAAATGTACAAAGTACATTTACACCCTCAAAATGTAATGGAAACGTAACGCTCGCAAATACATATATACCCTCTAAAACAAATGAAAACGTAACATTCGCTAGAGCATTTAAAACTGGCCTGGTTAGCCCCGCACCCACAAGTCCTATACCACCTTTCGCTTACGCGGAGCAGACACACAAACACCAACCAATAATACATTCACAAAGCAACATTGAATCGCTGATAATCAATCTGCAAGAAAGCATGAAAGAATTCATGACATTTATGCGCACGACTATGCAAGACGTCATGCGCAATCAAAATCTTTTGATACAAATGCTTGTATCACAACAATCAAAATAATGTCTTCCCTACGTATGGCATTGTAGAACGCCAACGGTGTTTCACGACACAAACTTGAACTGACTCAATTTCTCCACGATAAGCAAATCGACGTGATGCTACTTGCGGAAACACACCTCACAAGCAAGTATAACTTCCAAATACAGGGCTACTCTTTCTACGGCACAAATCACCCAGATGGAAAAGCACATGGTGGTTCTGGAATCTTAATAAGAAACCATATTAAACACGTTTTTCGCAATGATTTTGCCAAAAATTACCTACAAGCGACATCTATTAATATATACTCGTGTAGTGGTAATCTAACTCTTGCCCCGGTGTACTGTCCTCCGCGCTTCACAATATCCGAAGACGAATTTATGGGTTTCTTTAGCACGCTAGGCGAACGTTTCATAGCAGCAGGTGACTACAGCGCCAAGCACACGCACTGGGGATCTCGTCTTGTGACCCCAAAAGGAAAGCAACTGTATAACGCAATCTCTACTGTAAGTAACAAGCTCGACTTTGTTTCCTCGGGTAGACCTACATACTGGCCAACAGATCCCAAAAAACTGCCTGACTTAATTGATTTTGCCATAACAAAAAATATTTCCGCAATCTGATTTCCGCGGAATCCCAGGGACCAGTAGACTCTAAGCAGTTGCAAATGTAATTGTTAATTTATATAGTTTTGTAGGATTTGTAAAATTTTTGTTAGTCTCGTAAGAGAAGATCCAATAAATAAGACAAAGTAAAAAAAAAAAAAAATGTGGTACCCAAATATCACGTTTCTTTTACCAAGCCAAGACGTCGTATATGATCATGTATGGTTGATTGTGGTATATTCAACTTCTCTCCAATCTCAGTTATATGACGATCTGATTCGATTAAAGCCTTGATATCGTCATCATCAACTTCACTTGGCCGACCTGAACGTGGCTTATTTTTGAGTGAAAAATTTCCCGAACCGAATTTGACAACCAACTCTGACACTGTATTGTTTTTAAGGCTTTGTCACCATACACATCACGCAACTTTTTAGCAACCTGAGCTGCATTTTTTCCATAACGGGAATAATAAAGTAAAATATGACGAAAATGTGGGCTCCATATTAAAATTGACGCCAAAAAAAAAACAAATATAAACAAAATTACGCGCACTTTTTTTCTAAAGCAAGCTAAAAGTGACAGCTAATAACTGACAAAAGAAAGAATGCAATTACAGAGTCACAAGCCATTCAAAAAAATTTTCAACGCCGTTTGTATGCAAAATCACCAGTTTCTTTTCGGTCAACCCGATAGTAATAATTCAAGTAAGTTCAATTCTTTATACTTTTTACTTTATACAATTCACATACTTTGATATGGAAAGAGTATATATAGATTGATATAGCAGCTGTTTAGCTAAAGGGTATTTATAAGTAAATAGCAAAAGACTTTTTTTCGCTTTTGGATTTGAATTTCTGAGCAGAACATAACCCCTCACTCTGCGCACAGCCGCATAAGAGGGTAAATAAATGGCGCGCCTATCAGATAGGTTGATCTGTCCTGTTACCCTTACAAAAATAAGCAAAATGATTGGCTGTTTGTGGTTTATAAGCTTAACTTAAATATGAATTTTATAATAATAATAATATGGATTTATTTGCCGTTTTTAATATTTACCTTTTTACTTAAAGCTAGCTTTACATGATTTCTTTATCAGAGTTAGTAGATTGTGTCTTTTCGGATGAAAAATATATTTATATGCTTTAAACATTTACAAATGGGGGAATACTATCATATTTTTAAGGAAAATTGGCATTGGAATAAAAATCTGGCTACTTAGAAATCTATTGCTTAATGTGATTTAATCATTAAATTTATCAGTAGCGTCGGATATAAATGCGTTTATCATTTTAACTCTAATTTTTTTATGGACATTTATCGTTGCGTAATAGAAGGGCTTGTTTAGGATCATTTTGAGTTATTAATATTGTGTGGTTCGAATTTTTTTTAGGTGGGTTTGAGCACAGCTGCCTCAAATCTGACAACCGTATAAAATTTTTGGTATAATTATTGTTTTATATAATTAGTTTAATGTGCAATGATAAATTTGATTTACGATTAATAAAGGGTACAATATGCGGATGGTTTTATTTCTTTTTCTAAGGTTTTGCTAAGTTTATTACTTTTTGGCTGGTTCTAGCCCATTGCCTCTGCACTACATTTCTGCCTGAGATTATTTTCGTAATGTATTTTATATAGAATACTTAACTGCATTCTAAGATCTGTCTACAGCATATTTTTTAGTCGAGCTTGTGCAGAAATGCCCAAGCTTTTGGTTTGTATTGACTCCAGGTTATTGATTAAACATTTGTGTTATGAAATAATTACGTCGGTATGTGTGTCTATGTGTGTGTGTGTGCCTGTGTGTACATAGTGTAGGTGTACTTACATTTGCTTTGATTGCTGTTTACTTCCTGACTGCATCCTTTTAGCCATGCAGTTTTGATCCTTTAATAGCTTTATAAATTCATGTCATATGTCTCCCCATACAGCACCTGCTCTTTCTACTTTACCCTCTCCATCTCTTTCTCTTTACTCAATCTTCTCTCTCTCTCTCTCTCTCTCTCTCCCTTTTTCTCATACTTTTCGCTCCTGTGTCGCAAATTTTGCGCTGAATGCCAGGCGAATTGAATGCGTGTGCATGAAAGCTGTACGTAAGCCGGCCAAGCCGAGCTACTCGCGGAGGAGACCGAAGCGATAAATATTACTGTCAATGACAACGCCTCGACATTATCTGCGAGGGTTGCTCAGGAAGATCTTACATACAATAATGATAAAATCGCATTGCGCAATAAATTTCTAAGTTGGCAGTAAGTTTAGTAGTTGAGTTTAAACATTCAATTTCTTAAGCTTTTTTTTTCATATATGCCAATTTTCCCCAAACATATGATAATATAACACCATTTGTAAATGTAAAAAACACATAAATATATTTCTGAGCTGAAAACAAACTATCTAAACTCTGATAAAGAAATCATGAAAATCTAGATTTAAGCAAAATATAAATATAAAAAGCGACAAATAAAGCAATATTATATTCTTTAATATATATATATATATATACATGTATAAACCTGATATCCATTCATACATTACATTCATTAAAATTTCAATCAATAATTTATAAACTTAATGAGGAATAGTCGAAATAAATGATGTAACCCCGGCTTAAGGTATAATCAATTAGGACAGTATAAGCTTCAACAAAAATACCAAATGTTTAAGAAAAAGGCCCTACCATCTTTGGGCTCCCATATACTTGTATAAGTTAAGTGTAGTTGTTTGGATTTTCAACTGGGTACACATATGTCCAAATTGGATGCGGGGCTCTGAGCTCTAAGATATCGACCATGCCGAGTGCACGATCAGCATACCTGACTGGAACATCCGATGCGGTAATACGAAGCTATGCACGAGGTGCAAGCGCGGCATAACCGTAGACGAAACTGGCGGCCTCGCCGGCAACAGAAGAATTGTAACATGATGAAAGATTAGAATAAATACAGAACTAAGCGAGAATAGACGTTTTTTTACTCCTGTTAAAACACAATAAGAGTGATCTTATTAATTTATACATATCACAAAAGGTAGGTTTCATCAACTGAATCAATCTAACCATCTAAATGAATATTTCAATTATAAAGACTTTAGCTAGCAGAAAACAATATAGGCTATTACGTAACCGCTAATCAAGTTCATTTCAAAGTGTGGAATCATTTATACCCTCGGTTTAATTTGTTTTTTCACAGCCCAGCCACCTGGTGTGCCTGAGATCTGCAAAAAATCACTAAGCTCTTGCCCCGTGGATGGTGGTTTGGAGTTATATATTATTGGCAAGAACTTTTTAAAGGATACGCATATTGTATTTCAGGACGCATACGATAGTGTCCAATCTGATGAGGCAGCTTCAGAAATTGCCGTTCGTCATCAGCTTAACGGTGAAAGACATGGCGCTTGGGAACAGACCGTCTTGCCAGATAAAGAGTATCTGCACCAGGTTAGTGCTTTAAAAAAAAATACTAATATTAAATTCTTATAATACTTTTGTCTTAGACGCATCTAATCTGCACAGTTCCGCCTTATATGCATCAAAACCTCCTCAAACCTGTCAGTGTACAGGTATCAATCATCTCTAGCGGCAAAAAGAGTGAGCCACACTCCTTTACCTATACACCAAAGGATAGCTATACGAGGCTTGCAGCAGTAAGCAAGCTGACTAGCACAATGCACATTCAAGGTATTTACCTCTTGGTATATAGTCAAATAGAAATCATTATATAATTGTGTAATGTATATTTTTGTAAATATTAGTTTAAATACTCTTAAAGCTTTACTTTGAGCTTAGAAAATGTTCGTTTTATTTTAAGGGGGTGCGGAGGAGAAATTATAAGAGCTTTCCAAGAAACTACATAGAAAATTTGTTATCTGTAGATCAGAGAACTGCAACAAGCACCAGACATTTAAGGTGTTCCGGATAAATATAGAGTGATTTTGACACCTGTGTGTTGTACCACCGGAAAACTTAGTATTATTGCTCGCCTTACAATTATGTATGAGTGTTTGTTTGGTCGCACAAGTAACAAAAGAGAAACAAAAATATCGACACAAACAAAGAATTAAATTATTTTTAAGTGTTTTAGTAATTAACTTATTAAATTATTTTTTATTTCATCATTTAATTACATTTAACAAACTTAAAATATATATATCATAAATATTAATCCATTACCATTGATCATAAAAATCAAATTATTTTTGATTGCTTCAATGATTTAAACATAGTCAAATAGAAAAAGAAACAAAGAATTTAATTATTTATTAAATGTTTTAGTAATTAACTTATTAAATTATTATTTATTTCATCATTTAATTACATTTAACAAACTTAAAAAATTTTTTATCATAAATTTTAATCCATTAACATTGATCATAAAAATCAAATTATTTTTGATTGCTTCAATGAATTAAACATAGTCAAAAATTAAACATAGTCAAATAGAAAAAGTAGTCAACAAATACTACTTAAAATATAAACCAAAAAATATTTTTTACTGCTTCAGTGCATTTAAATTAAATTAATTATTATTTTAAATTTGTATAATAAGAATGTAGGAAAAGCAAATTGTGTACTGTTTTCGGCCTTAATCTATTTATTTTTTTATTGCCCGCCAAAGAAAATACCGTTTCAGCTGCTACCACTGCTATTATAAGAAGTTGCAATGCTTATATCGATAAAAGAGGATAACAATTTTCTCTAGCTTTCCACCACTCAATAAGTTGGAAGTCCTCGCTTGAAGAAACTCTCTCAGTACAATAACTTTCTATTTCGTCTAAAGGCGATTTATAATTGTTTGAAAGAGCCACCACAAATAGCAATTGAATAGCAATTTAAATTATTCATTTTCTCAACACAGAAAATTTTTATTTCTATAATATCCTTATGTTACATGATTGGTGCAGGTGGATATAGGCAAAACTCTGCTTTGTGCCAAATACCTAAATTATCTTTCCAAATGGTACAGGGTAGGCCATTGAAAATTGAAGCAGCAGACAACCCTGTAACATTTGACAGCGCTGCGAGATCGTCAAATATCATACTGTGTTGGAAGCGTCATTTAAATTTTTACCATGGAACAATACACTCCGAAAGAACGCGTTGAAATTGTTCTGCTTTATATTCAAAATAACTTCTCAATTGTGAAAACCAATAAAGTTAAAAGTGCTCCCGGTGACAACACCATAAGACGTTTATACGCAAAGTTTATGAACTCCGGCAATGTAAATAATGCTAATCACTCATCCAGACAACAAAGAAGACGTTCCGAGGTAAATATTGGAGCCGTAAGAGCCAGTGTTGAGACTGATCCAAAAACGTCAAGTTATCGCCGTTCTCAGGAGCTTGGAATCGCTTCGACGCATAATTCATAGTGATTTGAATATGTTTCCGTACGAAACCCAAATGACACATAAAATAAACCCAGCTGACTATCTGCGTCGCATGTATTATGCCAAATAGTGCATTGAAATGGCTGTGAACCAACCACACTTTTGGCGAAAAATCATCATGTCAGACGAGGCACATTGCACGTTAAATGGAGGCGTAAACAAACAAAATTGTCGATTCTATGCCACTGAAAACCTTCAATTTATTGAGGAAGTGCGTTTATACGACCAAAAAGTCGTAGTTTGGTGTGGTGTTTGCGCGAATATGATCCTTGGTCCGTATTTTTACCAAACCAATCGTGAAGTCACCACAACCGTCAATGGCGATCGTTATCGAGCCATGATAACCGATTATGTGATGCCAATTGTTCGTGAAAATGGTTTGAATTACTTCTGGTTTCAAGAGGATGGCGCTACATTCCATACAGCACAACAATCAATCGATTTATTGCGGTCATTAGTCCCCGATTTACTCATATCGAAAAGAGGCGATTTTGACTGGCCACCGAGGTCACCAGATTTGACGCCACCAGATTTTTTTTTTTTGGGGCTTTTTGAAATGCAAGATATACGTTAGCAAGCCAAGGACACTAGATCAACTCAGAGCCAACATGCGCCGCGAAATCAGAGCCATATCGGCCGATACATTGGTAAAAGTGAAGAAAAATGCCGAAAAAAGGGCACATTTCGCAGCCAAAGCAAATTATGGCCATTTAGGTGATATCACTTCCAAAAAC
The DNA here is from genome assembly GCA_035045065.1 of Hirtodrosophila trivittata. Taxonomy (NCBI): domain Eukaryota; kingdom Metazoa; phylum Arthropoda; class Insecta; order Diptera; family Drosophilidae; genus Hirtodrosophila; species Hirtodrosophila trivittata. Next base: position 82,626 of record JAWNNK010001462.1, on the reverse strand, counting down.
TAATTCAAACATTTTTCCGAACACTATAATAAATGATTTTTAATTGAACAAAAAAAATGTTGTCTTCATTTTTTTTTTTTCAAAAACAAATGCTGCCAATTTCAATAGGCCTTCCCTGTATATACATTATTTAAAATTCTTTCTTTATGCATCGTATAATTCTATTGTTTTGGTGGCCATTGAGGGAAATACAGAGCATAACGAAGGAGACCAACACGCCTGCAATTCTTTAAAAAAAAATGTCGAAGTCTACGAGAAAAAGTATTATTGTTTATAAAGTAGATATATTAACCGTTATGAGTTTTTGATCCCCCTCAGTGTAACTTAATATATGATTAACTGTTGTCGAGTTATCCACAATAGAATGAAGCATAGTATAATTTCTATCAAGTAGGGCATGAGTTCTTTAATGTTGAGCAAAGTCTATGTTGCAAATTTGCTTTTTTAAAATATTCTAACATTTTTGTGCATGCGTGTAAATTTTCTTGAACCTCATATGCTTCATCAAATGATTTATTTAATACATTAAAAAAAAATTGCTGCTAAAAAATAATCTTATATTGTTCTCTACTGCCTTTTTTATACTGGCTCTCTTATATGTCACGAATTTAATATCGGCTATGTTTTCGACATCAAATTGTGCAAATATGCTTTTCATTTTGTTGAAAAATTTTTCACCAGTCGATTTTTAAAATCAATCGATTTTAAGCCTAAAATTATATCGTTCAATTTTGAATCTTTTAAATAATGGAGAGTGATACCTTAAAATTGCTAGTTACGTACTGATCCACATATCAATGGTCGCCGATACTTCACCATTATCCATTGCTTCATTATATAGTTTTTTGGTTGAAAAATAAATATTAAGAATTTTCTGCATGTGTGACAGTGTTCTAGGATTGTTTCATTCTCTTGTAATACATAACATTGTCCAAATACCATTTTTTCCTTTATGAATTGGCACTACGGTACATACACCACGATCAATATTATTTATATTTACTTTTCAAGTCATTTTTACAAAGCATTCGCTTTCAAAATCTAAGAACTGAAAGAACATTGAACTCGAATGCTTAAAAGCTTTTAAGTGAAAAACAACAATGTAATTAGACATGCTCCTTGGTGTGTATAAGACAACTAGGTGATACATATGTGTTTTTCCTTCTATTTATTGCGCGTTGGTATTTTTCACTTGCGCTTTATCCTTAATTCGTTTTGAATGTGAGTGCGACCGGCACGCGTTGCCTATAAATTTCTGGTTGCATGCAAAAAAATACGGTACGTTGTATAAGCGAGTGCGGGATACTGGCGGCACTCGTAGCACACACAAAAGTTTTGATAAGTGTGTGTCTTTTCATTGCTTAGCAAGCAGTGAGTGACATTGGGACAAACATTCTATTGGGTGTGAGCAAAATAACTTGAAGTTCTCTGCTGTAGATCTAATTCTCTCTAAGATCTCCACGTTCATTACAAACAAACGGCAATGAGATCGCACAGCTGATGGATGGACGCTGAAATAAAGAGGAACGGCAAAAGAGTTCTGACGCTCTAAAGAAATAGTAGTAAGGGTAGGGAAAAATTCAGAAAACCCGATTCAGAGCAATAGTATATAGGGATCACCGATGATGATAGGTTGAAGTTTGTAATGTAAAAAGCATATTCAGAGGTTCATGTAGAAAGTTATAGAGGAAGATAGTTTTTTGTAGGCCTACAAGGAAAAGAGAAATAAAGACGACTTAAAAAAGAATAAGAATTTATGTTGTTATTTAATTTTTTTTTTTTATATATAAAACAGCTATTTTATGATTAGCTAGTATCGGTAGAGTAAAAGAAGGAGTCCACTAGAGTAACATTTTTGTATTTATTTATTTATGTAATTCAGAGAGACGACTAAGAACAGTCGACAATAAAAGGTGAATATAAATCATAGAATATTAAGTAAAACGATTTTAAAGCTTATAAGTAAAAAAGGAACAAATAAGTGAAAAAAAATATTAAATTATATTTTAAATTTGAATTTAAATTTAAATTGTCCAAACATTTGTTGCAAGGATTGGGAAAAAGCCAATTAGAACAATGAGTATTAGTGTAAGTATAGCATATATGAATCATCGAAGGTGATAAAAATCGAAAGTTTGATTGAACAAAGAGAATGTTTAGAAGAAAAGGCATGGAAATGAGAGTTATAAAGAAAACATAAAATGCGAAAAGGATTGTTTAGGGCATAATCAGAGACACATACCGGAAGATATAGAGAAAGATAGTTTCTAGTAGGTCTATTAGGAATAGAAAAATATAGGCGACTTAAAAGTGTAGAACAAACTATGTTGCCGTTTATTAATTTTTTAACAAATAAAACAGCTTAAGTTGCTTTACGGTTAGTTATAGAGGGAAGAATTAGTAGTAGAAGTCTACTAGAAAAGAGTGGCAAACGAATATAAGGATCCCAATTAAAACCACGAAGGCAAAGAGAAGTAATTGCTTCTGGACTGACTCTATGCGGGCCTAATTGATATTGAATTGAGGGGACCATACACATGACCAGTATTCGAGAATGGGCCGTACTAAAGTAATTTCGTGGTGAAAGGATCATTAAATTGTTAAATAAGTATATGTACCATGGTATGACTTCAATCGGCTAAAAGTCATAAACATGCACTTAGTGCAGTTAAAAGCAAGATGATTGGCTGAGTACCAAAATTGCATGAAATTAAGATCATGCTGAAGAAGAACAAGTTGAGAAGGCTCCTTATATGATTATATAAGTTTAACATCGTCAGCATACATTAGTATACGCGAATGTAATACAGTGGACGGAAGGTCATTATTGAAAAGTATTAAAAATAAGGGACCAAGGTGGCTGCCTTGTTTACGCCAGATACTTCTGGTTACTACATAGACTGGTCTGGAAATAGCTGATTTAAGTACAACTTTTTGGATTCTACCTTTTAGGTAAGTAGAAATCCACGGTAAAAAAGAGGGAGGGAACCCAATACAACAGAGCTTTAAAAGTAATAGATCATGGTGTACAGAGTCGAATGCCTTACTGAAGTCAGTGTAAATGACGTCAGTTTGCATTCTCTGTTGGAACGCATATTGAATAAGAGATATGAATTCCAGAAAGGTGGTCGTAGTGGACCGACTCTTTACAAAGCCATGTTAAGAAGAGGATATGACAGATTTACAAATTGCAATTGCAAATTAGTCGTAATGATATTTTGAAACAGTTTTGGAATAGCAGACAATTAAGCAATACCTCTGTAAGTAGAGATATCTGACTTACCACCTTTTTTATGGAGAGGTATTGTACATGAGTCTTTTCAAAGAGATGGAGAGACCCCGGTGGTAAATGATAGATTAAGAAGTTTAAGAAGAGGTTGAAGTAAAGAAGTGCTACACTCTTTTAAGACACAACTTGGAATATAATGCGGCCCAGAGTAGAGAAGACTCACATACTATGGGAGCGAAAATAGAGTTCAATGAAGTTAGACTAAGAGAATACAGATTGTTAGAATCAGGAATAGATAAATAGGTGGATTGAAAAAATTTGGCAAACAAATCAGCGGGAGTCACTGTTAGCCTTTTCATTACAAAGAAAGAAAGAAGATGGGAGGCAAGTAGATTTACGCTTCAAGTTAACGAAGGAGTAGAAAAGATTGGGATAACTTGATAATTGATTTTTACATCGGGCGATATAATCTGTGTAACACTGAGAGTTAAGCAGAAAAAAGTTAGATTTAGCGATAGAATATTTAGATAAGTCAAGATTAGAACCAGACATCTTAAATTTTTTACAACATTTAGACATAATGTTTTTCGACGATCCCTTTCGGATCGACTTAAATCGTTTTGAATATAAACAATGAACTGTGTCGCAGGTCTCAAATTCCCTTCACCCTCTAACATAAACCAAATTAAGCGTTCTGCAGGAGAAACACTGCTAATGGCCTGTACTTGACATAGTGGTAGAGAACATACTCTAAGTTCCTGTGATACTGTTTACTGCCGTCTAATGCCGACACCCATATTAATGCTGTGTATATCAGAACCGAGGCTACTACTCTTGTCATGAGCAACATTGGGCAGTATCTGTGAGACAGCTACTTGTATACTTTATGCCTCTACTTTTTTCCCACATGTGATAAGTACCGCCTATGTCTTATGTCCAACGAGTTAAAGGGTAGAATTCTAAATGCACCTACTTACGACCCAAATGGCCTTACTAGTAGCCGATACGACCTCTTCTATCTATTTGGCTTCTACTACTAGGACCAAGTCATCTGCAAGCCCAATTAACCTGAGTCTTAGCACTTCATCATACCTTAAATTCCATAGGAGTGGTCCTACGACCGACCCCTGACTGTGTATCGCCTGGGGCCATCTTCCGAATTGTATTGCAGTACTCTGTCGGATAGATAGTTGGATATCACCCTACTGAGAAGGTTTGGAAGTACAATCTAATCAATTACTCCTTGTAATTTCAGCATGCCAACTTGAACGCGTTTTGACTGTTTAATGTTACAACCGTATTGGGTTCTCTCAATCGCCTTAACTTAGATATATTGGATGGAAGCATGTGCATATGCCCTTGCATCTTTTTATGCTATGTTTAACGCTCAGCTTGGCTTTACGAAGATAGTTAACTGTGAGGTCGAAGTCTATTCGACCGCGAGCTCTTTGGATCGCCAAATTGCTCTACAGCAGACAAACAGCAGCTGGATTTTCTTCTCGTTCTACCAGTAGCAGGATACTCTTCTCCTGCTTTGATTATGCATTGTCATTGAGGCTTCACATGCATTTGCAAATTCCAGGACAGGTTTTTCCACTTGATGTTGCTGAGACTGGTTGCAAAGATTTTCTCATCAAAACAGTTGTCCTTTGGTTCTTTGGACCGCCACTGATTCCTTCGCTTAACGATTCCGAGATGTATGGCCTGGTGGTTAGTGCATTCTCGGTTAGTGATATTGGCTCTTATCGCAGATGTTTTTCTGATTCTTTCTCAGCTTTTGCAAGTATTCTCTTGCACCGTTTGGTTTACGCATTCAACCTTTTTCTGTTGGATGTGTTAGAAATCATGATTTTTGGCAACAAACAAGCAGGCAGACCATGTGAATGTTTGACACCCTTGCTTATGGGGTTAAGTGTACATTTCCGAATCTGTTTTAGGCAGGAGTATGTGACCTGAGCTTTTACCACCAATTGATTGGTGAAACAAGGAACATTCTTGGTGACTTGCTAAGTTTAACCGGGACAGAGGCATTAGCCTAACAGCGATTTCAGCCATATATCACTCTGCTGACTGAAGTGATTGAATACGTAGGCCTAGGAATTATTAAATTCAGTAGGGGAGCTTCAAAAATCCAATCCCTGAGACTTACTGGACCGTGTCTCAGCTACCTGCTCGTCTTTATTGGGTGCCCGCTGGTATGGGACTCCCGGATCCGTTCGCCATTCTTACTTGTAAATAATTAAAATATATTATTAATGGGCTGTGTTTCTTATGCTGTTACCGTTTTCAAAATATTCTTAAATCCATCAAATATATGGTATGGATTGGATATTCTCGTATCTCGTCACACGTTTGTGGGTAGTATCATGTTAAATTTGTAATATTTTGAAGTATGTAGTCTCTTGGGGTTTTTTTTTTTTTTTAAGTACAAGGGTCGTTCAAAAGTATATAGCCTACAAAAAAAAAACGAAAATTTGGGAAGAAATTCGATTTATTTCTTCTAGCTCGATTCATTTGACCCAGCGATTCTTCAACTCCAAAAAATACGTTTTCCCGAGCTCTGCAAAATAGGCGTCCGTGGAAGTGATGACTTCCTCATTCGACCCACATATATTCGGGTGACTTTTTCAGGTTTGGAAACAAAAACAAGTTACAATAGGCCAAGTCTGAAGGTAGGGGGCCAAGTCTAGGGTAGATGTGGCAGCAATTCGTAACGCAATTTGACCAATTTTGCCATGGCGACTGCGGAGGTGTGAACCGGCGAGTTGTCGTGATGGAACAGTATTTTTTTCTTTGCCAAATGAGGCCTTTTTTTTCAATTCAGCGTCGAGTTGGAACTAATAAGTCGACATAGTAGTGGCCGAGGTAATCGATGTGAAACACACCTTGTGCATCCCAGATAAGAGTGGACATCACCTATCCAGCCGATAGAACAGTCTTCGTCTTTTTCAGAGCCGTTTGCCAGGTGAAATCCACTGTTTCGACTCTTTCTTGGCCGCTGGTGTGTACCAATGAATTTATGTTTCGCCGACCGTCACGAAACGACGCAAGAACTTTTCCGGGCTGCGGGTAAACAACGCCAAACCATATCGTCTCGCGGTTGCGCTTGTTGTCTGCGTAAGCAAACGCGGCACCCATCGTGCCAGCTTCCTTATCCCCAGTTCTTCGTGGAGAATACGATGCACCGTTCCTTCTGCAATGATTACACTATCTGCTATCTCGCGAACTTTTAATTGGCGGTCTGCCTACAGGATATCGTGAATTTCTTTACGTTTTTCTCCGTAGTAGCTGTTTTCGGGGTACCTGGACGTGGCTCTTCAAAAACCGACATGCGGCCATGAATTAATTCATGGAAGCAATTTTTGACGGTAGCCATCGAAGGTGAAAAGTTACTGTACACAGCATTCAACTGATATTTGTTCTCACTGCGTGTTTTACCTTTTAAAAACAAGAATTGAATCACCCATCGATATTGGTCTGTTTCAGCAGTGCCATCGGGTACTGAGGGCAAATACTTGTTGAACGACCCTCGGTTGCAGCTTCTCTGGGTGCTTTCACCATGTAGAGGGTAACATGTACAGGGTAACATGCAAAATATAATTTAACTCAAATATCTACCGATTTATCGGACCTTGTAGGCGATAATGTCACGTACATTGATTCGGCTTACTGACTTTTTTCTGCACATACGAACGGTAAAATTGTCTCAAATTGGGCACAAGTTAAATCAATATGGATTAAAAAAAATTTTTGCTGCAGATAAGTCTGTCTTTTTCAAGGTAGAATTCAGAACTAAAATCTATTACGAAAATTGATATGATACTTTGAACAGCTAAACAGATTGGTATTGTTGGCTATTTTTACGCCATTCTTGCTGATTTTACCAGCATTTTGGGTGTTTTGAAATTGCTTAATTTAGCAATATTGTCGGCGTTAAGCTCAAAGCAAGAAAGCGAAAAAGGCAAAACAGGTAGCTTGTGAGAGCAACAAAATTTACAGCATTGATGGACGTAAACGGTAAAACAAGCGAACAAGAAACAAATTCAGAATTATTTGTATTCAAAATTATGTAAACCAAATGGAATAAATCAAAATTAATAAATCATCTTCATTTATTGAACTCGGTTAAAGAATTCTCAAGTTATTCAATTTTAAAGTAGCGAAGACCTAGATAGCGCGCCCGTTATATTATATATATTTCTTATAGCAATATGTGTACATAAACTTTGTCTTCTGGGCTTTCCTACAAAGCTTTTTTATTATACGTTTATCTTCACAGACGCCTTCATAGAGTTCGCTTTAACTTATCGTTTTCTAAGCCACTCCTTGAGGCCTCTGGAGTTCCGCAAGGTTTTTCCATTTGTGCTCACTAGTCTTTCAAATTCTATTATAATCATATGCTCTTATTTATGCCTATGATGTAAAGTTATGTTAAACTTACGATTGGCCTTTCTCACCGTTGCTTCTCTAACATGAAAAAATCTGAATCTATGACGCATTTAAAGAAAGTTTCAACAAGAAACTATTGGTTTGAAATTAAATCCTAGCTCTTGCCAAAAATTCAGTTTGAGATACCCCCCAAAGGAGCTATTAGTGGAAGATTTTTTTGTTATTACAATCCAATTTGCAGCAAAAGCTTAAAGTTTTCTTTACTTTCGCTTTGTTTGTGTTTGCAGTGTATACTGCACAAATAGTATTGCACTTAAAGCTGTTTTGCTGGGGTATTTTAAAAAAATTGCAAAGATATAATGAAAAACAATATTTTGGATTAGATTTCTTAAATGTGGGTGCAGCAAGCACTTTTGTTTATTGCAGCATTAGTTCGTTGAAATATTTCCTGACCAATAAGGTACGAGGCTTATTCAATTTATTCGTAAGCTTTGTATCGTTTAGTTTGTAATATTTTTCATTCGTCATCATATATTTTCCAAAAACAATACACGACCGAAAATTCGATTTTAATTCAGCGTTAATCGTTCGGTTTAATATTTATGTATCATTTACTTGAGGTGAATAGGCGGTGGTACAAATAAGGTTTACACCATGCTTTTTGGGAGGGGTGAATTGATGAATTTCAAATTGGGATTCATTATCACTTACAATAACCTCTGGCGTTTAACAGTCAAAGATGTCTTCTTTTAAATAAGAGATAATTAAATTTTCTTACAGGTCTCTTACAGGCTGACTTTCAATAAATAATTCAGTATAATGAAGATACCTATATAACAAAACTTACAGGCGAGAAGAAAATTATTGTTATACAGAATAAATACTAGTATATAATTTAACACTTGATTGGAGCACAAACTAAGGAAACGATGTAACCCAATTTGTTTGAAAATGAATCAATTATTGCTTTAGTCATAAATAAACAAAAAACACAACCGTCTACGACAAAGCACAGGTTATTATTGGTTTTTTAAGAAAACAGCTAAAGATTTGAACAGAAAGCTTCGAGAAATCAAAGATGAGGCGACTGAATACTATTTGAGCAACCTTAACCCTTTTACAAATGATCCAGATTACAACCTCTGGCACGCAACAAGATATCTGAAAACCCCCATGAAAATAAATGCTGTAATAGTAGATAGTAATGGTCAACGCTGTAAGGGTAACGAGTAGAAGGATGAGGCGTTTGCGCAGCACTTGCACTCAACTTTCCACCCAAACACAGTTTATGATTCTGCAACAGTAGGCGCTGTTAACAGATTTTTCGACGCACCATGTCAGATGAGCTTACCTACAAGTATAAGCCAGACTACAATCACAGAGATGCAAGCGAAAATAAAATGCATAAGGCCAAAAAAGCCGCGGGTATGATAAAATCGATGGGTACACGTTTAAAAGCCTTTCTCCTAAATACATCAGAATGGTTACTTATGTATTTATACTTATGATATATACCGCCATGCTCAGACTTTATTATTACTTCCCTTATTAGTGGAAAAGTACTGAGATGATTATGATACTTAAAACAAATAAACCCGAAACTTGCACATCTTCATACCGTCCCATCAGTTTGCTGGTTACAATTTCTAAGGTATTTGAGAAAATACTATTATGAAGAATGTTACCTGAGCTGGAGGATCATAACATCATACCCGCACACCAGTTTGGGCTTAGTAAAGGCCATGGAACAATTGAGCAGTGCCATCGGATTATTAAATTGATTACAAATGCGTTCGAGACCAAAGAGTATTGCTGAGGGGTTTTCTTAGAAATGAAACAGGCGTTAGACAAGGTTTGGCATCCTGGTTTGTTATTAAAAATTAAAAAATGGCTTCCTTCTTCATACTATCACAAATAAGATCATATTTTACAAGTTGAACACTTTTCGTGCAAGAACAGGATAGTTTCTCTTAATTATACAGTATTAACACTGAGTTACCTCAAAGAAGTATCTTATATACAATGTTCACTGCTGACACGTATGCTGATGACACTGCTATTATTGCAAGAAATGCGTGTCCAGTTCTCGCAGTACATACTTGCAAGAAGAACTTCAAATGATTGAATAGTGGCTTACAAAGTGACAAATGGTGGTGTCCTTAAGGAAAAAAAGTGTCCAACAGTAACAGTATCGATACCAACTAGTGATACTCTGAAGTATCTGGGAGTGCACATGGACCAAAGACTCACATGGAAGTCCCACATAAAATCTAAGCAAACGCAGCTCAATGCAAAGACTAAAAAAATGTACTGGATACTTGGACCGCGATTGCAACTTGATCTGGAGAATAAGGTACAAGGCCATCATTAAGCCTGTATAGACATATGCTATGCAACTCTGGGGAACAGCAAGATAGAAATCTTGCAAAGGAACCAATCTATGGCCCTAAGAAACATCACAGGTGCTCCTTGGTATATAAGCAACTTTGACATTTTTTATATACCCTTTGTTAAAGATGAGATCACCAGACGTGCTAAGAGTTACATAAATAGACTGCACAACCAAGACCATAATCTTGCCCTACACTTCTTAGATAAAATTAGTGACCTAAGACACTTAAGAAAATACCATATAGTGGAACAACCAAGTAGAGTTATTAGCTAGTATGTAATATATATTGTTGAAGCTTACTGAAGTTTAAACTATCCTGTTAAAGTTATTTTCTAAGAAATTTGTCGATTGTTGTAAAACAGATAAAAAATAAAATCTAAACCAAAAAAAGGTTCCCTCGTTGCCTTACGTGAAGCTGGTATTTTGAGTGCCTAGTATGGGAGACATTACTTTAAATTTTAAATTTCAATGCATTTTATCTATTTTTTAAGTATGATTTTCTAGGGTATTTATCATATATAGTTGTGTAAACTATAATTTGCGAATCATGCTGAACACTAAGGCCAACGCCAACACCTTTTATATAAAAACGCAATTTAAAATTCTATAAGTTATATTTTATTTGAAGATTGTGTTGTGATTAATTTGAGGGTTAGCTTAAGACTGATTTAATGATGCTTAGAAGATTCTAAGCGTACCACGCTTGGTTTATTGCTTACAATATTATTGATGCTGAGTGCGGGTTTTCGGCGCATCGATCTATTGGTTATTGTTTACAGTTTTGGCTCATCGAGCTATTTGTTTTTGTTTACATTATATGTTACTTGATGCTGAGTATATTAATTGTATTTTGAGTGCGGCGGTAAGAACTGTAGCATTTTATTTGTTTGTCTTTTAAGTGGATATAGTGTGGACGAGATGACGTCACTATATATATATAGTTAGATTAACGGTATTAGTTCGAGTAGAGTTAATGGCCCGTGGTAATCACTAAGGCCAACGCTAACACTTTAATAAAACAACAACGATTCACTTTGCGAAATAAAACAACAAAGATTCAAGCTTTGAACTATATTTTATTTTTGCTTAAAGAATATAATGTGTTCAGTATGAGTTCGCTCATGACTGATTTAAAGGTGCTTAGATGATTATAAGTGTACCACAAATGGTTTTTGTCTATAATTGATTGACATTGATATTGATGCTGCGTGTGGGCTATTGGCCCATCGAGTTACTTATTATTGTTTACATTTTCATGCAAAGTGTGAGATTTTCGAGTGACATGTTATTGTTTACATTGTGATGCTGAGTTTAAGACTTTTGAGTGACATGTTATTGTTTACATTTTGCTGCTGAGCTGATTAATTGGATTTAAGTGCGGCAGTAATAATTGCGCAGTTTATTATTGGTCTTATAAGTGGGCTTAGAGTGGACGATTCCGTCAGTATATATATACAAGTACACATTGTATATTTTTTTTTTAATTAAATGGGAGCTGTTCATCTGCTTTCAAACTAGTCGTTCGATGTCACAATCCTAAACTTACCTCAGGCAAGTTAGCCAAGAACTTATGTTGCCATATAGGAATGCCGTATTTCCACTTCATGTGTTAAAGAAAAACTACAATCAGGTTGCTACCAATCGCCACGATGCAAATGAGGTATGAAGTAGTCAGATCGGCCTCACTAGTTTACTGTGCTTTCTCTGACGGTAAGGACGAGTTTAGAATGCCTACAGCGCTACTCGGACTGTTCGGGAATACCCTAAAACTTTTCAGCGACTTAGAGAGCTTAACGATGCAGCGCTCCAACTACAATTCTTAGAGCCGTGCTTGTCGGAACAGGGGTACTGTTGCCCAAGCAAAGCTTTTATGAGTCCGATTCTCATGAAACCTATGTTAGGTCACACATCGTGATCCATCAAATGACTAATTAGGTTAATTTGAATCATGCAATTCAACTTTGCATGAGGTCCAAGCAACATATTGTTGATAGAGCGATGAAAATTTTTGTAAAATAAGTAGATAAAGCAAAACAGTATTTAAAAAGAACTATTCCAAAACTATCAATGGCAAAGATTGAAGAAGGCGTATTCGCTCGCTCAGAGATGCAAACGCTGTGCTTAAATGTGGATCTTTACAAAATTCCGAATGCAAAGCATTTACTAAAAATTTTCTGGGCAACAAAAGAAGTGCGAATATAGTATATATATATATATGTCGGGGCGTTGGTAAAATTCTCCTTCTCATTCATTTTTCTTTTTTTTAGGTTAAGTTTCTGGAGCAAGAGAATTCCGTGTGTGTTCTCGGTGTCTTTTCTCAATAGAATTCCAATACGGCTATCTTTCACATCATCTGTCAATCTTTCTAGATAGCACTTTTCAACACTCGACACGCGGACTACTCTCAGCAAAAAGAACGACAACCCGTCCTTATTGCCACTCACAGCAAATAATTAACGTGATTGACTATCGACTATCGACAATAATAATATACCATTTAACAGCCTACGACACGGCCTTCCTGACAAATCACACGTCCTCGTGTGCTGACTTTAAAACGCACATATTTTTCTATACGTCAGTTAAATTTTATTGTTCACAAATACTTCATTTACTTTTCTTCAGATTACATTTTCGGCGTTAATACAAAACAAGCAAATGAATCTTTATACAATAATATTAATTCATCGAATCCTGTCATTAAATTTTCTTCCCAACCCTTTTCTTTCTTTCTTCTTTCATTTAGCCTTTTTAACTGGTGTAGCTATTCCTGCAACCATTAACTGACCCCCGCCATAACAAGTCCGTCTGTTATGGTGCGGTTTACTCTGACCCCCGCCATAACAAGTCCTTCTGTTATGGTGCGGTCACCTCTGACCCCCGCCATAACAAGTCCTTCTGTTATGGTGCGGTCACCTCTGACCCCCGCCATAACAAGTCCTTCTGTTATGGTGCGGTCACCTCTGACCCCCGCCATAACAAGTCCTTCTGTTATGGTGCGGTCACCTCTGACCCCCGCCATAACAAGTCCGTCTGTTATGGTGCGGTCACATCCGACCCCCGCCATAACAAGTCCATCTGTTATGGTGCGGTCACATCCGACCCCCGCCATAACAAGTCCATCTGTTATGGTGCGGTCGTTACATCCCATCTTGGGATTCCAAGGCTTCTACCATACCTCTCTTATCTATACTTCCCATTTGGGAATCAGACGCATCTCCTCTTGAGTCGTCTAAATCATCATCAACTTCTTTACTCAATTGTCGATTCGGCAAAGCTCTCAAAAATTCATGGGCATACTTGTATGTCCTTTTACTTGTTAGTGATTTAAGAACATATCGATCATCATCTAATAATCATCAGCGTCAATATTTACAGTAAAGCCCTGGCTTAATATTTCGCGGCCTATCAATACATCGAACTTCATGTATTTATCCATTACAACATGTAATAAAGTCTCTACCCAATACTGTTCAATATTTATATTGGAAAGAATTTGTAATGTACTACAGATCGAATCATCACATATGCCGTTCAGCTTTACAATATTGTTAAGTCGTTTTCCTTTGAACTTGGCAGCAATACTTTCTTTGACTAGAGAGCATTCTGCTCCGGAGTCGAAACAAAACGGAACGAACTCACCGGATAAGCTTATTATTCCCTTTGGAGGGGCCACAGTGCAAATGTCCACTCGTTTCTCGTACATCTTTTCATTCCCACTGGTCCGGATTTTAGGACAAGAATTAGCGAAATGTCCCATCTCGTTGCACTTGAAGCATCGCGTGTTTGAACGATCTTTTCCTCCAGAGTTGTTGCTCCCGTTTTGACTGTTGGCTTTTGCGTTTAGTCTCCATTCCACTCGGCTACGACATTCAGTAATTTTATGGCCAATCTTTCCGCAATGATGACATTTCATTGGAAGCTTGGACTTCTTCGGTTTTGGGCCTGTTGAGTATACGTCGCCGCTCGTATTACGCTTCTTAAAAGCGTGGGCCTGCAGTTGTTGTTGTAACTCATTGCGGCTCGTGACGTTAGTGGTATACACCCAGCGCAACAAATTGTTGTCGATTTGCGCCATGTGTGCCAGCGCTACGGACACTGCGATTTCCTCCAAGTCTTTAGACTTCCACTTCGACATGAGTGACGTAACGATTCGACTGCCGTACTCCATGAGTCCCTCTCCAGATTTATGACGTCCATTCAAAACATTGAGTAAAATTGCTGTACTTGTTTCTACTCCCACGAAGCGCTGAATGAACAGCTCCTTAAACTGCGTCCAGGTTATACCAGCAAAACAAATTTGGGATAACCATTGGGATGCGCTGCCATCTACCGATTTGCTCAACGCTATCACGAGTGCGCCGCCTTCAAGGGTATTTTCAGAAAAAATCAGGTCCACCGTTGTACACCAAGCAGACGCGTCAGATCCGTCACAATCGGGATTAAACTTTGGCAAAGAAACGTGGATAGGCCTTGCGTCTGCTACCGGTCTTGGAGTCTGCATGGACTTGATTATGTCCATAAGATTCCTGTTTTGTGCTTCTAAGGCAGCGAGGATCTGACCCGAATCTTGAACTTTAGGGTCAGCCGATCCCACTTCTGATGTCGGGGCGTTGGTAAAATTCTCCTTCTCATTCATTTTTCTTTTTTTTAGGTTAAGTTTCTGGAGCAAGAGAATTCCGTGTGTGTTCTCGGTGTCTTTTCTCAATAGAATGCCAATACGGCTATCTTTCATATCATTTGTCAATCTTTCTAGATTGCACTTTTCAACACTCGACACGCCGACTACTCTCAGCAAAAAGAACGACAACCCGTCCTTATTGCCACTCACAGCAAATAATTAACGTGATTGACTATCGACTATCGACAATAATAATATACCATTTAACAGCCTACGACATATATATATATATATATATATATATACTATAGTATATACTTGGATTTTTCTTCTTTCAATTCGGGCTTGCCGATGGTCTGGGCCAGTTAACCGCGCTTTGACAACGATCCTTTACGCTAGATGTTCTCTTATGTAATCAATTTTTCATCATCAGTTACATTCGCTTTAAAAATTGGTCAATATTAAAGCGATATTGTCGAAAATATTCTGCTGCGTTAATTCATGTGGTATTCACACTTCGGACTTCTTTTCCAGTCCAGCTTCAAATGCTGAAAAACTGTTGCTTTTCTTATCTGCAACTCATCCGTGATCTTTTCTGTCGACCTTCGATCGGCTCCTAAAAAAAGGAAAGCATTGTCGCAGTGCATTTCCTGGGATGTCCCGCGTCGATTGACGAACCTTTAAAAAGCAAAAAAAAAATCCCCTGAATATTCTTGCATAAACGGATTTAACCGCTGAACTCAGCTTCGCCCTTGCTCGCACTATTGTGATTTCTTCACCGAATTCGTGAATTTGTAAGTGCTCGACGGTTTTGTTAAATATGAAGTTAATCTCGCTTGGTAATAGTACCTTGTAGTTTGAGATCGACAGTCCTTTGCACCTTTTAATAAACCTACATAATAGTATCTCTTAAGAACTCTTTTTTAATTTAAAAATTAATTAATTAATTAATTATTGTGGTAATTTATTCTAAATATTATTAAGCTTGTGTACAGAAGTTTATGATCTTAGCCCCTTTGCTGCGTTTGTTGTTTGAGTAGAACCCACAACTACTTATATGAGTAGGAATCCATACTAAGATTAACAACACATTTATTTTAGGTTTCGGAGTTCTTTATTTGAATGTTGTTTCGTTCTAAAGCGGGATCACAAACTGACCCGGGATTCGGCTTACAGTAGCTTATATCTTAAGTGCTATTGGATTTTCTAGTGGTCTTGTCTGGCTATGTTTATATTTATGTTGAAACGCTGATCTCGGCTATGTTTATGTTTACATTAAAATGCTGACCACAGTTAGTCTTAAATGTTATATGATTTCTCTTGTAATTGAGGTTGCATTAATACTGACTGCAAGCCAGGCAGTATTAATGCTTTGGGTGTCATTGAATTTGATTCCACTTGTCCACTTGAGACGGAGCAAGTGGTATCAATGGTATAACTCCTCCACCGTTTGAGTTTGAATTCTCCTGAATTTTCTTAATGATAATATTAACTTATTTTCTTTTTAATTTAATATACAAGTTCAAACAAATTATTATTTGTTTTTTGGGATGAGTCAGGTGTTTTATTGG
Source organism: Hirtodrosophila trivittata (assembly GCA_035045065.1). Taxonomy (NCBI): domain Eukaryota; kingdom Metazoa; phylum Arthropoda; class Insecta; order Diptera; family Drosophilidae; genus Hirtodrosophila; species Hirtodrosophila trivittata. The sequence continues at coordinate 66,424 of JAWNNK010001462.1, read as the reverse complement.
TGGATTTTCTTGAGCCAGGTACCACGATTATTGCGGATAGATATTGTGAAGTGCTAGAGAAACTCATAAATGCCATTAAGCGGAAACACCCTGGAAAATTGTCAAAAAAAGTCTTGCTTTTTCATGACAACGCTCGGCCTTATTCTGCCAAAAAACACAAACCTTACTACAGAAATTCAAATGGGAAATTTTTGACCATCCACCTTACTCTTCAGACCTCGCACCAAGTGACTATTTCCTTTTCCCAAAGTTAAAAGAAAATTTGCGTGGCCAGTGTTTCAAATGACGAAATCAAACAAGTCATCAAATCGTGGCTCAAAAGCCAATTTATACTTAAGCTTTCAAACAGATACAAAAAATGTATTGATGTCCAAGGCGACTATGTAGAAAAATAGTTTAAGAGGTAAAGAGTAAAATAAATTTATTTTTACAACCTAAAACTTGTTTTTTATTTTTTCCCCAACGGAGGGAAACTTACTTTATGAATACCCTTCGTTTATTATATTACAAGAATGAATATCTTTTAAATTTGCGTATCTGAAGTACGGTTCGTCCTTAAGTCTAACACGTTTATAATTTTTTATTGGTCCTTCACCCCTTTTTTCATCATAATCTCCTCTATTTTTGTTTAGATTACTGATAATCTTTTCTTTTCTGTTTTGTCTCGTATCCCGTAGTTCTTGTGTATCTTTTTTTTATTCTTTGCTTGATTAATAAGGCACTTAATTTTTGTATGATACCTTTTATTGTATGCCCCGATGGCCATTTGAATTTTTGTTTCGTTCGTGATGTCCTCTTCTATATTGTTAACAATTTTAATAAGAGTTGAACGTAGTCTTACTATGTCTGCGTTGCCAGTATGTGCATTTGGTTTTGTCAAATGTAATTCTATATCTTGTTTATAGAAATATTTTATTATTGGTTCTGATCTAAAGTCGTTATCCATTATAATCTTCTTCGGTTTACCAATCTTTGGAAATTTTTCTATTATAATATGCAATTTTGCTCTCCAATTTCTGTCTTTAATGTTATATGCTGTTGCAAATTTAGTGAGTTTATCTATGACTGTTACAAATGTTCTGTGGTTAATATGGAAAATATCTATATGTATTATTTCATTTTTATCGTGTGCTGTTTCAGTAATTTCAAAATTTGGATTAAGTGGATTTCTGTAATATTTAATTTCCCTGCATTTCTTACAATTTAATATTACCAACAGAATATGTTCTCTTAATTTTGGATATTACATTTTTTTTTAATGAATATAATGTTTCGTTCATGCCACTATGAAGGGACTCTTTAGTATGATACAGTTCGATTTGCTTATAAAGTTGTTCTTCATGTTCTATTTCTATGGCTCTTTTCGTACATTTAGTATCTTTAAAAAGGTTTATTATGATACATTATTCTTTATAATACAAGTATACTGGGTCTGTTACTTCTGAATGTATGCCATCTATGCCTTTGTTTATGCTATTCTGTAATTTTTGTTCAATTTCTAAAGTTTTATCTGCTGGATTAATTTCTTTTATTTTTCTACCATGAGTTACAATGATATTATCTCTTGCGGAGAATGTTACAATACTTTGAGTTCTGTGTTTGTCTTTTATTAACAAATTAATTGGTTCATTTTTGTCTGCTGAATGAATGGTGTTTGACATTTGGAGATTTGATTCGTCTTCATTATCTTTGTTTACGAGCGGGGCTGTTTCCTGTCTACTTAAAAAGTCTGCTATTTTATTGTCTTTCCCTTTCTATTGAAAATTGAATATTGAATGTCACAATTAAATTCTTGTAATTTTAAAATCCATCTTTTATGTTTATCTTTTAAATCTTTTCCCTTATATTTTTTATTTTTTGCGGTATTTTTATTGAATTTTCAATTGTTTATAAAATTGGTTACAATAGTGCGATTCAAGTGAAATATGCGCCGTTTTGTTCGATGACGCGTTCTCAACGAGATGCCAACATCACAATGCCCCTCTTATAGAAGCTCGCTTCCCTATTGGCATTTTCACAGGACTCTCTTGTGGCCAACTTCAGACTACCAAGCGCGTTTGCCATGGACAGAAACAGGTGGTAATCACTTGGTGCGAGATCCGGACTATACGGTGGATGCAAAAGAACCTCCCATCCGAGCTCCCGGAACTTCTGGCGCGTCACCAAAGATGTGTGTGGCCTGGCGTTGTCCTGATGGAAGACAATTTGGCCTCTGTTGATCAAAGATGGCCTCTTCTGCATGAGTGCTGCCTTCAAGCGGTCCAGTTGTTGGCAGTACAGGTCCGAATTCAGCGTTTGGCCATAGGGGAGCAGCTCATAGTGAACGATTCCCTGCCAATCCCACCAAACACACAGAAGAACCTTCCTGGCCGTCAATCCAGGCTTGGCCACCGTCTGGGCCGCTTCACCGCTTTTCGACCACGACCGTTTGCGCCTTACGGTGTCGTAAGTGACTCACTTTTCATCGTCAGTCACCATAGGGTTCAAAAACGGGTCGATTTTGTTGCGATTCAGAAGCGATTCGCATGCGTCGATACGGTGTTTTTTTGCGTCAATTCGTGTAGCACCCATATATCCAGCTTCTTAGTGACTCCAAGCTTCTTCAAATGGTTTATAACGGTTTGATGACTCATGCCCAGGTCTTGACCTATGCTACGGTTGCTACTATGCCGGTCTCTTTCGACCAATTCAGCGATTTTATCGCAATTTATCGACGACAGGCCTTCCGGAGCGTGGCGCATCTTCGACCACCTCTACACCAGAACGAAAACGTTGAAACCATCGTTGTGTGGTGCATATGGAAACTGTATCGGGTCCATAAACTGCACAAATTTTATTGGCGGCTTGAGATGCTTTTTTGCCTTTATCGTAGTAGTACTGTAAAATATGCGGTATTTTCTCTTTATTTTGCTCCATGTTTGCGACGCTATAACTCACGAACGACTAAAAAGAAACAACAATCAATCCAACACATGTTAGCGTGAAAAGAGCTTTCCAAAAAGGTATATCATTACCCGATGCGACGAATAAAACTAGAACTACGCGCTTGAAGCGACAACTAGCGAAAATACCGCAAGACTTTTTTGACAATCCAATATGTTGATGATCTGTTATAATTTGGAATCTTGATCCATATTAATAATGTCTGAAATAATCTACTGCGTAAATAATAGCCTATTTTGCGCTATTTTGTTTTTCATGTTTATTTAATGTTCTTGATACAAATGCTTCTGGTTGTCCTTGCTGACACAAAACAGCGCCAATGGCGAAGTCACTTGCATCTGTTGTTACTGTAAATGGTTTGTCAAATTCTGGAAATTTTAATATTGGGTGTAAACTTATGAGTGATTTTAAATTTTCAAATGCGTCAATATACTCTGGGTCATTTTGAGTAATTGTATTTCCGTTTTGCAAATATTTAATCATTGGGTATGAAATTTTAGAATAATCCTTTATAAATTTTTTATAGAATCCTGTTATGCCTAGAAAACCGTTAAGCTGTTTCTCTGTTTTTTGAATCGGTATTGGTAAAATATCTTGTATCTTTTTAGGATTTGGTTTTATGCCGTGTTTTGTGAGTACATGTCCTAAAAATTCGGTGTTATTTTTCATAAATGAGCATTTATCGGCTTGGATCTTTAAATTATGTTCTTGAAGTTTCCTAAATATTTTTTCTAATGACCTTTTGTGCTCTTTTAATGTTGTTAATAATATTAATATATCATCAAGGTAAACTACACATATTATATTTATATATTCCCGTAATATGTCATTCATTAATCTTTGAAATGTTGCTGGTGCATTTTTTATGCTGAATGGCATTCTAACATATTCGTAAAGCCCCATTGGTGAAACAAATGCTGTTTTTTCTATATCTTCCTCTGCTATTAAAATTTAATGATAACCTTTCGCAAGATTTAATGTACTGAAATATTGTGATCTGCCCAGTATATCTAATACAGTAGACCCTCGGTTAATGAACGCCTTGCATAACGATCATTTCGTAAAGCGAACTACATTTTAAAGAAAAATTGGTTTCGCTTAACGAACGAATTTTGTAGAGCGAACTTTGAAAAAATTGTGTTTAACCGTTAAAATCAAAAATATTCAATATCAACGGCGAAAACAGGCACACATTGCCTGTATTTTGTTTTTGTTATTTCGGCTGGTGGTCTGCATGTGTGTTTGGATGCGTCTGGGTGGCGTTACTTGCAAGAATGAACTAAGCCGCGCCAGTTATGTTGCCGCCACTTTAGCTTTAGTTGTGTTCAAGTTCTACTTTGCATTTTGATTTGCAAAAATCAAACTCATTCAATACAATTATATATAAAGATGTCTTCAAAAAAGATTTGATTTAGAGACCAAAAATAACAATGCAAATAAAAAAAAATTATAGAAAATAAAAAGCGCGGTTTTGGCGTAATATTGGGCGTATATTTGGCATATCAAAGTCAACGATTGCCACAATTATTAAAAATAAGAATAAAATTATGGCCCTTACTGATTCTAAAGGAGTGTCGTGAATATCGTCCCAACGTCCACGTATTCTCGACGACGGTTTAAAAGAATGTGTAATAAATTAGGAGGTGACGGAACCACAACAACCATCTAGTGCAATAAAAGAAATGCTGAAAAAAAACCACCCTGATCCAATAATTCCAAGCACGTCACTGACCCATTTAATGATAATGCTGTCTCATTTTCAACAAATTTTAAAGCTCTGCCAGAAGCAACAGACATTAGATACCTTTTTCTTAAAAAGGGACTAAGTACATATAATTTGATATAATACAATGTACATTAAATTTAAATTTGCTTTTATTATTTTGAATTCATTAAATCAATAAATTGTTTATGTTTTAAGTGACTTTTTTAAAAAAAAGTCGAAAATAAATTATTTAATTGTATTTTTTTTGACCTGGAACGGATTAATTAATTTTACATAGAAACATATGGGAAAATTGGTTTTACTTAACGAACGTTTTATACAGCGAACAAGTTTCTGGAGCGAATTAAGTTCGTTAACCAAGGGCTGACTGTATATTGTAGAATCCATAATGGGTAATGGGTATTTGTCTGAAACTGTTATATTGTTTAAACAAATTTTAAATTTTTGGTTTTAGGTTCTTATGATTTCCCTTGCTTCTATATTTAATTCTGATGTTTTCATGTCTTCAATTACACTGACTTCAAGTCCACAAGTTTCTACAGGGGTCTTGGATAAGAATGGAGTTTCGACGTCATTTGTCAGTTTTATTATATTAAATTAATTAAATTATTATTATATTATATTATTAAAGTCGATATATTTTACGTTTCTTTGGATGAAATTCATACCCAATAGAAAATCGTATTTGTCGAATGGTAAGACCACCCATCTTGAACGTAATTTTTGATGATATTGAAATTCTATTGGTGCTTTGGTCATAACCAAAAAATTATTGGTTTCGAATTTCGTATTGATAGTGTGAATGGTTTTTGTATATTTTTCAATTATTTCATAACCACTTTCTTTTAATTTTTTTGTGTTTATGATGCTTATGGTAGATCCTGGGGTGTTTCGTTAGTCATGCTCTTATTGTCTTCGTCTGCTTCGTCGTCTAAACTCATTGCTTCTTGAGCATTTAGTTGCTGAGCATTATCATGTTGTCTTATGTTTTGGCTTTGGATTTTATTCTGCTGATTATTATTATAATTTTGGTTGTAGTTCTGATTTTGTTGATAATTGTTAAAATTGTGATTTTAATGATTGTTACTATGATTTTGAGTTTGTTGTTGATTATTATTTTGTTGTCTAGTGTTTTGGCTTTGTGTGCCATTTTTTTTAAATTGGTTGCCTGTATTTGCTTGTATATTTTTTACAGCTTTTTGATCAGTATTGGTACTTCCTGAATTGTTGTTACTTTAAAAATTCTTCTTAATTAATAATTTTTGATTCAAATTGCCGAAGTTTAGGCCAATATACTTTTCATCCCTAACTGATGGGAACGTGGTAAGAGGCATCAATGAGACTGCCAAGGGGCCTGCTGCAAGCCCTTTAATTCTTTGTATCAATATTTATATTATATTGGTTGATATCTCCCTTCCAATTTTTTGCTCTTTATTCAATGCTTTATAAAAAGTGCTACAGTGATCGGATTTAGCTCTAATATGCGCCGTTTTATTCGATAATCTGTTTCCATCTAGACGGCAACTTTATAATACCCCCCTTGTAGAACCCCACTATTTCGAGCTGCTTGATTAGCTATGATTTGCGTTAGTGATTGGAGACACATTTGCATTTAATTTATCACATCGGTCTTTTGCATTTTGATATTTTTATTGTTAAGATTGTTTGTTTATTTCACTTGTGCTTGTTTGATATAATGTTTTTAAATATTTATTTGGCCACTGCAGTTTTTGTATTTTAAGTTCACTTGTGCTTTAGAGCCTTTTTGTATTTTTGTTACTACGTTACACCTTACACATTTTTAATTTTTTGTTTCTCTAAGTATCTTATTTTGCGCTTTTATAGCATTATAATAAGTACTTTTATTGTGTCTTGATTTATTTGTCCGTTAAGACCGTCTGCGCCACTTATATGAGTAAAACCCACAACTACTTATGTGAGTAGGAATCCACACTAAGATTAACAACACATTTATTTTAGGTTTCGGAGTTCTTTATTTGAATGTTGTTTCGTTCTGAAGCGGGATCATAAACTGACCCGGGATTCGGTTTACAGTAGCTTATATCTTAAGAGCTATTGGATTTTCTAGTGGTCTTGTCTGGCTATATTTATATTTATGTTGAGACGCTGATCTCGGCTATGTTTATGTTTACATAAGAATGCTGACCACAGTCTTAAATGTTATATGATTTGTCTTATAATTAAGTTTGTATTCGCTCTCTTTGTCAGTTGGAGTGCGTCAATGCTCCAGCAATTCAATTCATTGACTTCTACTTGAGTGAACTTCACTATCTTTGCTATTTTTGAGTGCACCGCTTAGAGCTTTAATCTTAAAACTTAATAATCTCTAAATTATGTCGTGCTGTAAGAAAGACTGTAAGCTCGCTAATGAGCCACAACATCAATTTTTGCATTGTTGGCTTGCATGCTAAGTGTGCTAATATTAATAGTCGCCACTGGGATAAGTTATTATTATTTATTGGTAATACCAAAAAAAAAAAATACGGTAGCACGAGATAGTCCTGTGCAACATGCTTCGCCATGCAATTTGATTTCTCTAAAATGTACAATCATGTGAGAAATCAATTTTTAAGACTTAAAAGTGTTGCTAAGCCTCTCTCAAGTGATTAGAAAAAAATGCTGAGTTGGTTAGCCAATTTATATGTGAGTCCCACCCAATCCTCATCTCCCGTATTTAAATGTGCCCTCTTCAGCAAATTCGGCCCTATCTCCCTTAGTTTCACCGGTATCTTCAAGTCAGCTGGATGTCTAAATGCCTTTCATTATCGCCATCTCCAGGCAATCTTTGAGTTAATATTTCTCCTGTGCAATCTCTTTATGTTCGACTATTTTAGAACCTGTCGCTAATATAGATTCGTCTTCGAAGTTAATCTCCGTAGATTCTGACGTAGCTCTGCTGTAATTGAACGCGGCGAAATTGTTGCACTTAGAACTACACCTGCCCCATGCTTTCAGTTGTTGCCCCTCGAAATCAAGTTTTTGTGTCTAGATTATCCTCAGACACGACTTATGATTTAATCAATGCGTATATTGCTAGGAAGTCTTCTGCTAGTGTATTTTGCACTAAATTTAATTTTGCTACGCCTCGTGAAATTGAGTCTTTAAAAATAAGTGTTCCATCTCATGCCTTTCCAACTATTTGTGACCCAAAATTTTGGACTCCACATATGAATGTTCATGACTTCACGCCCAAAAGACGAACTGATGCCTTACGTATTACCCTTCCATCAGGTAGTTTCTCCTTACATGCTTCAACTAGTGTGTTACCGAAATTCGCTTCTGAAATCCCCCTTAGTTTTCGCGTGGAGTTTTAAATAAGACACTCCACTCCAAAAAGAAAGTATAAAGTTTTAAACAAATTTAAGAAATTAAGGTCTAGTGTTGACTAGTACAAATATTTTGTAGCCAAGTCAAACTTCGGCTTCTTAATACTTTATGTTACGAGAATTACTTATTACTTATTACTTAATTCGAAACGTTAGTCTTAAAATGTACCTTCTTCTTTTTTTTCTTGGGATAGATGAAGTCTGCAATGACGCTTCTGTTGTTGAGTTTTTGCCAATTTGTTCTTATCACCCCCTTAACTCGACTTACCCTTAAAATACTTACCATATCGCCATCCCCAGTATTTTCTATAGGTCTCTACTCTCCGCCATTAATTCCCTAAAATATTCCTTTCACCTGGTCGAGATAACATCGCCAGTTGTGTCCTTAAAAATTGATATAGTTCTTTATCTGAACCGTTGCAAAAACTTTTTAATCTATCCCTTAAATCTGTAAAATTTTCATATCACTGGAACGATTCATATATAATTCCACATTCCACCACACAAAAAAGTTTTTAAGTCTGATATTTTAAATTATTGCAAACATATCTATTAAAACTAATCGTTCCACCACGACCAATTTGCTGGAATTTACCACCTTGGTAAATGAAGCATTTTTATTGAAAAGGCGAACTGATGTCATATATTGCCTTTCAGTAATGCCTTTGATTCTGTAAACGATGAGCTTTTACACTTTTTAACTTGATTATATAGGTTTCCCACCCTTCTTAATTAATTGGATTTCCACCTATTTAAAGGGTAGAAATCAAAAAGTACTACTTAAGTCGTCTATTTCGAAGTTAGTTCGTGTAACTTCAGGTGTACCTCAAGGTAGTCACTTAGGACCCTTATTATTTACTCTTTTTATTAATGTTTTATCTCCAACTATATCACAATTCCATGTTCATATGTATACAGATGCTGTTAAACTGATTTTTTTTATGTAGTGATCATCTTCTTCACAATTATATACAAAATGATTTAAGCGCTATGCAATGTTAGTGTTCGGCCAATCAGTTGCATCTCAATTGCGCAAAGTGTATGTTTATGACGTTTATTCGAACTAGACTCTTCTTATGTACGTATTCGATTGATAATACTCCATTTAATCGGATATCTACAGTGAAATACCTTGGTGTTTTATTTGATTGCAAATTGAACTTCAACTAGCACATCTCCACTATTATAAATGAGGATCGAAATGTTGGTCGAAAGAATTTGATGATCCTTTCACCACAAAAATCCTTTATGTTTCTCTTGTTTGACCGATTCTGGTATACTGTTCGTGCATTTGGTGCCCACATTATAGCACCAGCCAGGATCGCATTGACTCCGTTCAGAAACAATTTGTATTGTTTGCTTTATGTGAATTAAATTGGGAACCTTCGTTTACTTTCGTATTCCAGTAGGCTTCTCCTTCTTAATCTTCCGTCGTTTTTGAATCGTAGAAAAAATCTTGGCGTGGTTTTTCTATTCATATAGATTGATGGGGAAATAAATTCGTCTTATTTATTAGGTCGTGTCAATTTTTCTTTTCCCCGTAAAACAACTAGGAATTTTATTCCACTTGCCCTTCCTATGTGCACAACTGACTATGCTTTACACAGCTCATTTCATACTTTATGTGTAAACTTTAATTCGCTGTAGCACGTTTTCTATATTTTCCTTTACCTTAGTAGAATACCTTTCCCATTCTCCAAATAACATAATTTTAATTTGTCTTTACTTTTTTTTTTGTCTTTTATAATTCTTAATTTTACATATTCAATTTACTGCTACCTCTAAATACCATTACTTCTAATAATATATTAATTAGTATCAGCGTAAGCCCTATTTACTAATTCACTTGTACATTAACACTTCAATATACCATGCTTTTATATAATATTGCTCATAATAGTATATATAGTACGCAAGTATTAGTATATTGTGAATATTCTAATACTCCTTTATTCTACACTAATATACTAATATATTGATCTGATTGGGTTTTTCTGGATTTTCCCCAATCCTTGCAACAAATGTTGGATCGAAATAAATTAATCAAATTGAAAAATTTTTTTTTATATTTTTATTCTCCAGATTTAAATTTAAATTTAAAATTTTTTTTAAATTTATTTTGAGTTTGAATTCCTATTTTAATTTTATAATTTAAATCCTTTATTTTTTTTAAATTTAATTTCATAGTCAGCTGCTTTTAGTTGACTAAAATAAATAAATATATATCATATCTCTTGTGCTTTGTCGTAGACGGTTGGGTGTTTTCTGTACTCGTCGTAATCTTTTGTTTATTTGTGTTAAAATAATAATTTTTTTCTATTTAATACTATTTTAGTTAATGTGATACATCATCCACCTATTTGTGTTATTATTTTAAGTGTTTAAATTAGATATTAAATAACTCTTTTATTTATGATATTTTTCTCATCTGTAAGTTTTTGTTTTTGTTTTTCTGTTTATCATCAGTGCATTCTCGCGCAGACGTTAGTTGTTGTTACTATCAGTTTGCTTGATCTCTAACAGTTTCGTTTTAGCGCTCTTTCCTATTTGCATGCATTTAAACATACTAACACTGATTGTTGTAGCTGCTTTTTGTGCATGCCGCTCTCCCTCAGTTCTTTCTCTCTCATTCTTGCTCTAACTACATAGCTTGCATCATTCCAAAAACACTGCGTCCAAGCGCTAGTTGTATATTGTTTTGATTTTGTGTATTCACTATTAAGACTGTTCTTGCATTATTTTTGTTTCTTGTTTTCCCCTTTCTTGTGCAGGGCATTTGTTACTTTTGACTCATTTTGAATCATTTTAATTTTCCTTATATTTTAATCATGTCTGTCTGCTGTATCAGAAATTGAAAATTTCAGTCTGATTCTAAGACTGAACTCATTTATTGTTGGTTGTGTGACAATAGTTATGCAACCAAAGTTAAGAATTATATTTCCAATAAGTCTGGTCTTAGGAGGTGTTGCGAGTCAGACAAGACAGGGTTTTAATACCCTCCGAGCAGCATTCACCAAACAACGTGGTGACTTCCAGAACTTGGATGATAATTTTAATAATTTAATCCATGCCACCTGAGCCGAAGACTGTAATGCTGTCTACACCAATCCAGTCGAGCAGCTTACGAGTTATTACTCGCCTGCTCCTATGAGGGGCTCTAAGAATGTGAATGCAACTCATTCGTCGGTCAGCAACACTGCTCTTAGTTCCCCCAGACCTTGTCCGTATCCATTCCCTTACAAGCAATTAGGGCTGCTAAGCCCCTGATATCCGTCCCAATTAAAACACAAATTTTCGTCTCTAGGCTTGCCCCAGACACTTCGGTCGATGATGTTAAGTCCTACATCCAAGCGAAGTTAAAACTATTAAATTTATCTGTTGATAAATTTAGATTTAGTTATGTCAGCTCTTTAGAAATCAGCTCTTTTAGTGTTCCGGCGGAAGCATTCAACACTATATGTTGCAAAACCTTCTAGCCGAAAGACTTAATTATAATGGAGTTTGAGTCAAGAAGAAGAAATCGGCCTCCGATTGCACTGCCTCGAATTTCTACTAGCGCTTCATCTTCAGCTTCTAGTAATCCACCAAAAAAACTAACACTTTGTCTATCTTATCAGAACGTTAAAGGCCTTAACTCTAAACTTAAAGCTTAATGTAGATAGTATTTCTTTTGAAGGTAACATAATTATCTTTACTGAAACCTGGTTAAAGCCCAAAATTTCAGATTTTTCTTTATTTTGCAATAAATACACATCTTTTAGATGCGATCGTTTGTCGCGTATAAGAGGTGGTGTACTTATTGCTGTAGATTCTGATCTTTTATCAGAACCTATTTATTCGCCTTGCCTAATAAGCATTGAATTTATCGCCGTCAAAATTATATATAAAAATGTTTCTATATATATAACGTGCTCTTATATTCCGCCACAGTCCGATTTATCTATATACCTAGAGCATATTTCTGCTATTCACTAGTCACTAGTCACTACTTTTTAGTAGTGATTACCTCTTTGTATTTGATGACTTTAATTTGCCAGAAGTGATTTGGTCTGACATCTCTAATGTTTTGATAATCCACTTCCCACGAATTTATCAATTCGCAATTAGAGATGTCACTCTCTCAAATTAATCCGGTTCGAAACTGTAATAGTCGTCTACTTGACCCTATTTTTGCATCGGATCGTTTTCTAGTACTGTAGCACAAACTTGTCCTCTAGTTGTCCCCGAAGACCCAATCATCCTTCTTTAGATTTAGTTTTTGAACTGCTTACATATGACCCTATTTGTTCTTATAACCCGGTCGTTAGAACGCGCTGTGCTCGTAAAACAGATTTTATAAAACCTAATTCATTAATTTTAGAAACAAACTGGTCGAATCTGTACTCTCGTACTGACATTAACAATGCTACTTCAATCTTTTATAATATTATAAAATCACTTTTTGACCAATGCGTTCCAGATAAGCTCCCAGGAGAACTAATAGACCTCCTTGGTTCTCTAAAGAATTGGCAATGCTTCAAATTGTGAAGTCTCGATATTATAAAAGATTTAAGCGTTCGAATAATCCTTTAGATTTTTCTCGTTATGGTATCGCCAAACCAAATTTTGTTGTTTGTAATTCGCGTTGTTACAATAATTACCTAATTCGTTGTCGTTAGCAATTTGCTTCGAATCTTAGGCAAGTCTACAACTTTGTCAATACTAAACGAAAAACTTCCTTACTGCCCTCATCTTTTTTTTATGAAGACATAAAAGCAAATACTGATCAGTCTTCAGCCGATCTTTTTGCAGAATTCTTCCAATCTACTTATTCATCTTCTAACTTTCTTCCGAATTCCCCTTTTCCGTATACCTTGCCGAAATCTAACTGCATTTTTAGTCCTGTGATCCTGGAAATTCGTTAATTAACGAACTTATTTTAATCAAGCCAGGTTATTCACCAGGCCCAGGAGTACCAGGATGTGTACTTAGGTACAGTGCTGATTCTCTATGTAAGCCCTTGCTTAAATTATTTGAATTGTCTGCTAACTCGTGCTCTTTCCCAACCATTTGGAAGGAGTCATTTATAATTCCTCTTCACAAACATGGTTCAAAGTCTGATGTTAAGAACTATAGGGGTATTTCCAAATTATCCGCGATGCCTAAAGTATTTGAGAAGCTGATAACATCTCAACTACAACACTCATGTAGCTCTATCATTTCAGCCTGCCAACATGGTTTTGTGAAATCGAAATCTACTACCACTTACTTACTTGAGCAGACTGAACTCATTTACACAGATTTCAGCAAGGCTTTCGATTCCGTTAACGATTATCTCTTGCTTTAAACACTTAGTACTATCAGATTTCCACACAGCCTTCTTATGTGGATTTCCGAATACCTTTATTGTAGAACCCAAAAAGTTCTTTTTAAAACCTCATTGTCGAAGCCTGTCTTTGTTACCTTTGGTGTACTCCAGGGTAGCCACCTTGGTCCTTTATTTTTAATTTATTTATTAACAATCTCCCGTCTATTTTCCTTCACTCCTATATGCTTATGTACGCCGATGATGTGAAGCTGTGATAATCATATAGTGACAACAACTCTCCTTATTTATTGCAATCGGACCTGGATTTATTTTTTGCTTGGTGTAAATGCAACTTGTTGTTTCTGAATTGCTCTAAATGTAAGGCTATGTCATTTTATAGAAGTACGCCTAACACATTTTATTACATGCTTGACCGGATTTCTCTTGAGAGATTAGACTGTGTCACCGATTTGGAAATTCTTCTCGATCATAGACTTAAATTTGACAAACATATCGCGGTTTCAGTCAACAAGGCGACTCAATCTCTTGGATTTATCAAAAGATGGTCTAAGGAATTCGACGACCCTTATACGACTAAGCTGCTATATACTTCTCTTGTTCGGCATATTCTGGAATACGGATCTTCTGTGTGGTTTCCTCAATATTCGGTACACCAAGACAGAATTGAGTCTGTTCAAAAGAAGTTCCTTCTCTTTGCCCTTCGCGGCTTTAACTGGGTTCCAGGTACTGATTTGCCTTCATACCACAGTAGATTGCAATTAATTAACCTCCCATCTCTTACTAACCGTCGCATGATGCTGGGAGTTCTATTTTTACATAAATTAATAATTGGCAAAATTGACTCATCTCTACTATTGAGCCAAATGAACTTTTCTGTACCTTTGAGACGTACTCGTAACTTTACACCGATTTCTCTAAGTACTTGTAATACTAACTATTCTCTGCATGAACCTTTTCGAGTTCTCTGTGTTGACTATAACAGACTTTTCGAGTCTTCAACTCAGAGTCCTCTTTTGATGCGATTAAGAACCAGATTCTTAACTTTTTAGCACGTAGTAACTTGCTCTAACTAGCATTACTAATCCTAGTGATCTGATTGGGTTTTTCTGGGTTTTTCCCAATCCTCGCAACAAATGTTGGATCATTTAATACATCTTATTTTGAACATCCCAGATATTAAATTAAATATTTTACTTAATTATTTCATTCTAAATTTAAAATATATTTTTTAAGTTTTAATTTATATTCAAAATTGTAATTCTCTGGTCGACTGCTAATAGTTGACATTAATTAAATAAATAAACGCCATCTAAACGCCATCTATTGATTTTCACATCGGCTCTTGGTTAGTGAATCGACCTATGGCATAATAATATGGTATTGAAGATTTTTTTATAATTTCATTACGCATGCCTGTAGCCGAAGGTTGTGCTAATTTCGGAAAATTTAACAATGTCGATATGTGGTCAAAAATTATGGGACAATCATTATCAAAGTACTGAAGTAATTTATCAGTAATATTTTGATCAGAATTATAAACAACTGAATGAATTTATCAGTTAAATTCATTGATACTGAGCAAAGTGCAAATTAATGAATCAAATTCGAATAATATTTACATACAAATTTATGCAATTGCATAAATATTGCATATTTTTATGCAAATTGCATAATTGCATAAAAATGTATGCAGTTGCATAATGCAAGAAGGAAATTTAGCATTAATAAATAGTATTTATTATAGTAATAATAACACAAGCTCACAACCGTGTAAATTAATTATAAGATAAATTGAGGGCTGAATTTAAATCAGCAGCCTGCTTTTTATAATTGGTTCTAGTGTTCGAAATATTCAATTAAATAATATTAAAAAAAATGGCTTAAAAACGTGTTGTGTGCTTATAAGCAGTTGAGAGGATATGTTTTTTTTTGCCCTGGCTGATAATGATGATGAACTACACGCCTGTTCCACAGACACAAAAATTAGCAACATTTCGTGAATCGAGATTGCATTACAACCAATAGGCAAAAAACCTGTAATTAATATTAATTAGCAATTTAAATTTATTTTAAAATCAAGTACAATTAAATTGTAACTCTGTAATTGTAGCTGATCTTGGCCACAATTGTACGCATTGTGTCGTAGCATTCCTGAGACTGTACTGCGTGAACAATCGGAATGGATGGTTTTTATTTCCAATGTGGAGTAGAGTCGCCATCAAACTGTATTTGGAACCATCTATTAACAAACGCTATTCATTTTGATGATATAGTGCATTCATTACATCGAATAAACCTTTGATGTCAATCCAATCGATATCTATTGGCCTTGTTGTGTAAATTTCGCACTCTATTTAAATTAACCTAACGGTGGAATTCGATGGGTGTACCATCTTTTTATGTTATGCAGGCTGATTTCAGCAAGATGTACTATACGGTACGCCATCAGTACATTAAACTGAGTAAAGCAGCAAACGTCACATGTCAAGCATTTTCAATTCAAATATGAGCCGCGTCGTACAGAAGTAGCTGAACTTTTAACTGTGCCTGAGCCTATTCCTCCTTCCTCTTCTCCCACCCTTAATTCCACACCTAACATATTAGATGTTTCCCCTATACTTTCTATCTCCTTCTCTAGTAGTTTTCCCAACGTCTCTCCGCTAGTTACGCCAGTTGCGGCTTCCGCAGCTCCAGTAGTTTATCCACTACATTCTACAGCGCCGTGGCGAAAGCCACTCGATGTACAAATTACCATTCCTCTATCCCGGCCCCTATCCCAGTAGTAAGTCGTCCTACTATACTTCCTACTCTCTTTGTCATTGCTCCTCGTAGGCAAGTGTCATTACAATCTGCTGACACAACTTGTGAATCTATAGTTTCATATATAGCTAGCATATCTTCTGCTAATGTATCTGTTACTAAATTTAACTTTTCCGCTCCTTGAGAAATTTCATCCTTTAAAATTAATGTTTCTTCAGATTTCTTTAATATTATCAGCGATTCTAATTTCTGGCCTCCTCATATGATTTTTCATGAGTTTAATTCAAACAAAAAAAACGAACGCAGCCTCCACCTGTATCACAAGCTACTAATATAACTGCAACTAATGTCTCAAAAAACTAAGATATTTATCTGACTATGTTAATATTGAGTTTATTTAATATTAGAATGTTAGAGATCTTCATTCTAAACTCCAACAACTATATCTGAATAGTACTTCATTTATGTCCGATATTATTGCTTTTTCTGAGACTTGGTTAAAGATTACCACATCTGGTGAAATTTTTTCAAATAATTTTTCAATATTTAGACATGACTGGTTAACTCGCTGTGGTGGTGGCGTTTTAGCCACACTACAATCAGAATAGTTGCTGTAAAAGTAACTCTTCCATAATCTGCTCTCTTTATCATCTATGCCTATATTCCTTCTGCTTCTGATATACAAGTTGACATGCAAAATTTGAGCTTTTTAACGAAGTATTTTTTCTAGCGCGTGACAATGACCAATTTGTTGTGTTGGGTGACTTTAACTTGCCAACCATAACCTGGTAATTTTTCAGCAGCGCAAACTATCTTATTCCCTCTTCCCAACATGACTCTTTAGATGGTATATTTGTTGTTCCTCTTTTTCCATTAAATTCAATTCCTAACAACCCACATAGATTCTTAGATCTTGTTTTTATAAATCACTATTCTTATGCTTCCATCTCCAGGTCAAATCCATTAACTCTGCCTGAAGATCCTTATCATCCTACTATATAAATCTCTCTATGTATCTAAACCATTTATTTTGACTTCACCTATTCCTACTGAGCAACACCGTTGTTTTCGCATAGGTAACTTAACTTTGCCAAATCACCGGATCCTTGCAAGTGATTGGTCCTTGCTTGACTTCGCAGTTGACATCGATATTGCTCTAAGCTTCTTCTACGATACACTTAACTCTCTATTAGATATCTGCAATCCTTACTCATATCGTAAATCTAGTTCGTCTTAGCCACCTTGGTTTACAGCCAGACTCTCAAGCTTGAAAAATATAAAGTCTAAATGTTTTAAAAAGTTTAAGATGTCTGGTTCTAATCTAGACTTATCTAAATATTCTATCGCTAAATCTAACTTCTTTCTGCTTAACTCTCAATGCTACACAGTATACTAATAGTGTTACCAACTTGGCTATTTCATAGCTGGATCTGGCTATTTTGAATAGTCAAAAACTAGAAACTATCAGTTTTGCAGGCTCCTGCAATTTCGGCTATTTGTAAATATTACTTAGCTAGTTTATAGCTATTTTCAAAATCAAATTATATTAATTATTGAAGTAGATTTAGTCCTTAAGCACTTTCTTACAATTCTTTTTTGTAAAAAGTTGGGATGTAAATAAGTCCGAGAAAAAGTGAACTCTAAGAATAAATACCAGCAACCTTCTTTTTGCGATCGATTGGCTTATGGATATGCGATCTTAAGGTACTTTACCAATGGTAAGTTACCATCTCCTCGTTGTGAAATACTTTTTCGTAAACTTACTAAAGCGCAAGCGTCGTTGTGAAATACTTGTTCGTGAAATTACTAAAGAAAATGCCGAAAGACTACAAACAAAAAGTGCGGGACGTTTGGATGGAAGATCCACAAATTAAAATGTGCAAAAAAAAGACATAACAGATAGTACAAAAGTATTTTGTACTTATTGCAAGGCCACAATAAATGCAAAATTGTTTGACATAAAAGCTCACATGGAAACCAAAAAACACAAGGCAGATACAGCGTCCCTGAAAAATAATGCAACAATTCTTTTTTCAAAAAAGACTAGTGAAACATCGGAAAAGGAATATATATATATATATATATGCTATAATAAATATAATTATAAAACAATTTTTCTGTGCTTGCTATTTTTTTTGCTATTCTTTTGCTATTTTTTTTTAATCTAGCTACTTTTTGGCTCTTTTCTATGGTCCGCTCAGCTAGAAACGACGGTACACTGTTGGCAACACATATAGTATAATACTATATATCGTCGTAAGAATCAATTTGCTAGTAATCCCAAACTCTTCTACTACTCCGCAAACACTAAGCGTATATCTACACGCCACCTATCTCTTTTCATTTTATGGCAATGAAAATTCTAACAACGACTTAGCTGATGCTTACTTGTTTGCCAAATTTTTTCAATCCACCTATTCAACTATTCCTGATACTAATAATCGTTATCCCTATATACGTTCATCTAACTCTATTTTCGCTCCCATTATATCTGAGTCTTCCCTACTCTCTGCTTTAAAATAATTAAAATTTTCTTACTCACCAGGGCTGGATAATATTCCAAGTTGTGTCTTAAAGAGTGTAGCACTTCTTTACTTCAACCATTTCTTAATCTTTTTAATCCCATCTCTTAGGAAGAACTCATTTATCATACCACAAAAAAGATGGTAAGTCTGAGAAATTGCAAAATTGTCAAAATTGACACTTGTGATACTTTATGCGCAAGCGCCCTGAGAAATTAACCCTATGTATTTTAACTTTGCTACGCAACAGTTAGATTTTAGAGTAAAATATAGCTTTTCGGCGTTACCGTTGGGTTGGTTTTTACACACAGTATAACCGCTAGGCGTTCGAATTTTAGGATTCATTTTAGCCGTTTAGCTTTATTGTTTTTGTTGGTTTTTAAACACACCGTATAGCCGTTTAGCATTAATATTTTTGCTGGGCGCCAATTATGAGTTACCTTGTTCCACGTAAATGAATCGTAGATTGGATTCTTATCGCGTAGGCGAAACAGAAAGGAATCTACTCGCTTGGTTCTATCTTTATTTTACTCTCTTGCATTACACTTTCTGCCGTAATGCTGAGCTTGCATCCTCGTGCTTTGCTTTGTATTACTGATGCGGATATTTGTCTCGGGTATGCTGACCGTGCACTCTCCATCATCAGCGACTTAGGGGTTCCGGGCGGAAATCCAGGTAACTATACTATACACATATGCAAAATAGTTCGCAAGCAGGGTGCGCCTGCTTTGTACCTTTAAATTGTATTGTGCAGACGTGTAACCTATGTGTATTATGTATACAATATGTAAAATATAAACTTAATTATTCTTTTTTAGATTTTTTATTCCTAAATACTTAATTTACGTTACGCGACACGCACCCATATTATGTATATGACGGAGAATCATAGTCGCTACTTTTTTTTAGTTTTTCTCTCACACTCTTGTATGACATGTCTTACAGTATTAAAACTCACATAAAGAATGATCGTCAGGAATCAACACACTTTGTCGTCAACTTATAATGCACAAAGAATATAACCGTTAGTCTGATATTTTAAATTATAGAGGTATTGCAAAATTATCTGCTATATCTAAATTGTTTGATCAACTTATTGTTTCTGTTTTACAGCATTTCTGTAAATCGATCATCTCTCCTGCCCAACATGGTTTTGTACAGGGTCGTTCCACCACGACCAATTTGCTGGAATTTACCACCTTGGTAAATGAAGCATTTTTATTGAAAAGGCGAACTGATGTCATATACACGAATTTCAGTAATGCCTTTGATTCTGTAATCGATGAGCTTTTACTCCTTAAACTTTATTATATAGGTTTCCCACCCTTCTTAATTAATTCGATTTCCACCAACTTAAAAGGTAAAACTCAAAAAGTACTACTTAGGTCATATATTTCGAAGTCAGTACATGCTACTTCAAATGTATCTCGTGGTAGTCACTTAGGACCCTAATTATTTACCCTTTTTATTAATGATTTACCCTCAATTATTTCACATTCCCATGTTCATATGTACTAGTGTGGGCAAAAAGGAATTTTCAATTTAAACTTCGCGGGCTTCATGGTGAATTTCTTTCACCTCGCCAAACTGTTAATAAGGAATATTATTTGAGCGTTATGCGTCGTTTGCGTGAAGCAATCTAAAAAGACCAGAATTATGGGCCAACAACTCTTGGTTTTTGTATCACGATAATGCACGGTCTCACACTGCACTCGTTCTTCGTGACCATTTTGCCAAAAGTTCGACGCATATCGTTCCGCAACCACCGTATTGGCCTAATTTGGCTCCGTGTGACTTCTGGCTATTCTCAAAACTCAAGATACCACTCCGGGGAACGCATTTCGAGTCAATTGAGGAGATAAAGGCTAAATCGAAGAAGGCGCGGATGGCTATACCGGAAAGGGTCTATTTGGCATGTTTCGAGGATTCGAAAAACGTTGGCATAAGTGTATTTTATCGGGAGGGGATTACTTTGAAGGGGATGAAATTGATTTACAAAAATAAATAAAGAATTTCATTTTACAAACAAATTCACCTTTTTGCCCACAGTAGATGATGTTAAACTGATTTTTTCAAATACTTATCCCCTACTTCACAATCATCTACAAGATGCAACATTGGTGTTCGGCCAATCAGTTGCACAAAGTGTATGTTTATGACGTTTAGTCGAACAAGACCCTTCTTATGTACGATTCGATTGATAGTACGCCCTTAAATCGTATATCTATAGTGAAATACCTTGATGTTTTATTTGATTTCAAATTGAACTTCAACTTGCACATCTCCAGTATTATAAATTATGTCAAGGGAGTCCTTGGCTTTATTAAACGTTTGTCGAAGGAATTCGATGATCCTTTCATCACAAGAATCCTTTATGTTTCTCCTGTTCGACCGATCCTTGAATACTGTTCGTGCATTTCCGTTTAGAAACAATTTGTATTGTTTGCTTTACGTGTATTAAATTGGGACCCTTACCATCATTTACCTTCGTATTCCAGTAGGCTTATTTCTTCTTAATCTTCCGTCGTTATTGAATCGTAGAAAAACTCTTGGTGACATTAGTTCGTCTTATTTATTAGGTCGTGTCAATTTTTCTGTTCCCCGGAGAACAACTGGAAATTTTATTCCATTTGCCCCTTCGACATGCGCAACTGACTATGCTTTACACAGCTCGTTTCATGCTTAATGTGTTACTTTAATTCCCTGTTCCTCGTTTTCTCAAGAGAAATATCCCTTCAGTCTGTAAAGTTCTCCTTTACCATAGTTAAAAACCACTTCCCTTTTCCGAACTAACGTAACCTTAATATTTCTTCACTTCTTTTTTATCCTTATAATTCTTAATTTTATCTATTCATTATACTGCTACTTTTATATACTATGACTTCTAATAGTATATTAATTAGTAACAGTGTGTAGCCTTTTTACTTATTCACTAATACATTAATACTTCAATATACTAAACTTCTATATACTATTGCTCCTAATAGTACATACGTAAGTAATAGTATAATGTCAATTTTCTAATAATCCTATATTCTACACTAATATACTAATATATTGATCTGATTGGGTTTTTCTGGGTTTTCTCAAATCCTTGCAACAAATGTTGGGTTTATGTAAATTAAATCAATTTTGGGGAATAAACATAATATATAAAATGTTTATTCCCCAGATTTAAATTTAAGTTTTTAATTTTATGTTTATATTTTATTTTTATTTTTTTAATTTTAATTATTCCTATTTTAATTTAATTATTTTGAACGTTGATTATACACAATTGTTTCCGGAAACAATCGCTTCGTAATCCTTCGGCTTCTTGTTTCTGGATGCTCTTGCGTTGTCTCGAACTCTCATGTGTAACAGAGACACAGCGACTGAACGTTACTATTTTGTTACCAAGTGTAATCGAAACATCGTTTTTTGAAAATAACATAGCCTTGCAGATTAAAGCGAAAGTATCAAAATTGGTCTAAATATTCACACAGACTCAAATTTGCAATTGACCACTGTCGTGGGCCAATGACCGTACACTTGTATTATTATTTGAATCACAGTTACATATTTGGACCAGCTTCTTCCGTTTAATCGTCCAATAATCATAGTTTCTGTCCTTAATACTAGTTTCTTGTACTTCTAGGTGTTGGTAGTTTCATGGACTCGACTACCGCTCCCAGTGGAAGCTCTTCCTGGGTAAGTAATGTTTCTAATATAGCAGCCACTAATGCTAACATAAACACTGTGGACACAAAGTATGAGATAGAATCAGGTATGATGCTACCGCATATTACGACACAGATACCGATAAGTCTAGAACGATCTTCGCTTTCTGGTGCTACGCCAATGATTACGGCCCATGATCTTAGGAATCTAAGTGCGGTGGTCAATGCTGAGGCAGCGATGAAAAACGAACTGCTAGATGAAAGCCGATCACACAGTCCATTAACATCTCACGCCCTTCGTTCAACGGAATCATTCAATGCGTTTAATTCCAATGGGATGCAGTACCATGCTCACTTTGGACGGAAAAACACTTTAGAAACTATAATGTACAAACACTCAAACAGCTTGCCTGTTTTTCCAGTAGACGCGTCTGCGGCTGATGTGGCCGCTGTCGCTGCAATAGTTCCCAATGCAATGGCCGTTGCTGTTGAGCTTGCAGTAAAAAACGAAAATGTCAAACATGTAGTTCAACAGCACCAGGTCCCGCAGCAACAGTCAGCAGTCACTGTGCACAATATAATTGATGAATTAACCAAAGCGACATCTGTGCTCAACAGCAATGGCACCAGTCAGTCAAAGCTTTCTAGCAACTCTGCTGTACTCGATCACTCACGTACGGATATCCTGCAGCAAAATGTGGGTGTGCGCGGACATACTCAATCACACACAACACATAGTGTGCTAAAGCACAGCCATTCTATAAGTGGAAACAGCTCAAGCGGTTCGCTTTCTGGTAATGAATCATCGCCAATATCCTCACCACTTACGCAGGATATACTGCTGAACTCGGAGCCAGCGGTGGCTCTTGGTGTTGGTATTTCATTGCAGCAGCTGTCAACGGTGCCAGCTACTGCTGTTGCTAATGCTAATGGTACTCTTTCAACAGATATAATAATAAACCCCTCGGTTTCTCCATCAACCATACTCTGTTCAGCGAATGGTGCAGCCACAGCAGTTGTCCAAAATATTCTGGCACCACATCAGGTAACTATGGCTAATTCCATTCTAAACGACATTGCCATGCAAGCGGAACCCACCCAGCAAGATGCAGCTGTGGCGGCGCTGGCTCTAAGCAATATTATGATGAGTCCTTCAAATGCTGCCACTAGCGTTGGTGTAAGCGTTGATGTTGGTGACTCACTGCCACCGACACCCGCTATCATGCAGCCAGAAGTGGCAGCTACGGCTACCTCTACAGCAGTAAGCAACATGATCATTAAAGCAGCTGCCGATTTCATCACCACGCAGGAACAGAATCATTATCATCAGCATGTACTTGCGCATTCAAGTCCCCAGCAACAACAGCAAAAAGCCAATACTGCAGCAAATAACGGCGACCCGCTTGTTAATCTGCTTTTAAGTCATTCAGCAACGCCTGAAATAGTCACCGTCGAACAAGCTAAAGCTGTTGCCGCTGCTAGTTTTTCAGTGCTCTCCGCTGTCCACCTGCCCGTCGTGAGCCCCACACCACAAGAATCTCTCATTGTTGCTCTGGCTTCAGAAAATGTACTGCAGAAATCCGTTGCCGAACCGTTGATCCAACAGGGTTCGAGATCCAGTAATTCCGAAACTATTCTGCCTGCAGAAGTGGCTACTGTCGCTGTACAGCCACCCATACCCCAGGAGTTGACTACAATGTCTGATCAGGATCTAATCAGTTACATTAATCCAAGTACTTTCGATCAGCGTAAGTTACTATGTTGGTAATAAGAGATTTTCTATCTACATAAGTTCAAGCCTAATGAAAATGTAAATAACTATTTTCACAAGTTAATTAATTAACCATTCGCCCCGTACATTTTTTGTGGTTAATTTGAAAAATAAACCGTTTTCTTCAACAACTAAAATAAAAGTTTAAAAATAATTTTTAATGAATAATAATAATTGTTTGCCAATTTGAATGAAAAAAATTAATAAATAATTCTTATTTCATGAGTTTTTATATATTTTATATAAGTTATAGCCGTTACGGTCTCTGATAAAAAGGTTCTATTAAAGTAGTATAAATTTCTGTAACACGCAAGAGCATGATTCTCCGATTATTTGTCTGTATGGACTTATTATTTTTGCTTTATCTTGCACACAATTTTAAAGCGATAACTGTTTGGCAATGCTGAAATTACAAGCGCTTTAAATAACTCTTTGGAATTTGTGATATAGTATGTGAGTTTAGAGTTTTGGCAAAGATAATGAGAACTAAATAAAGGCTAGTTCGTAATCGGACACACTAGTCTGGAGCATTCTTACCAGGTTTTCAAAATTAATTAACTTGCAAAAACATTGAAGTAACAGTTTACTTTCACAAAATTTTTAATCTTACATTTTCTCAAAAGTCTTTTCGATTTTCATGATGAAATCGAAGTGAACTCAATCACATTTTGTATTTCATTTTTTATATGACACATGATTATGATGTTGGCAAGCACAAAATCCGGTGATGTTAATCTTATCTAAATTTTAAATTTTATAAAATTTTTAAATAGCCTCTGCAAATTCGGGAAATGATACGAATACTTAACCTAAGCCAATCAAAATGTTACATTTTAGAATAGTTTAAATATTAATTGTTAATGTCTTAATGTTTTATTTCAGTTTAAGCTGTGGCGAATATGTAATTTTGACTGTTGGATTAATAACACCAACTTGGACCTAATATCAGGCCTAATTCTGGATTCACAGGCATACTTACAGCTTCAAGAGTTTAAAGTGGGTCCAATTGTATCTAAGTTACTTTACTGGTTTATTAAAAATTTATTTCCATTAACCAACAAAGGGACGTCAAATATAAGCGCCCTTTCACACGACCTGCATAATATTTTCTTATATTGTTGATAGTTATAAAACTTGTTAGTTAAAACAGTTTTTAAACTGTCCACCGTTGTTCCATGTAGTTTTAATATTTTTTTACAACAACTTAATCTATCTCAAAATATATAATGACTGCCATAAACATACATCAACGCTCCAAGTTCTAAATAGAAGTAATACATTGAAAAACATATACTGTTCAACAAGTTTATTTGCATTAAAAAATATTTATTTGTATCGTTGCGTTGAAACATTTTAATACCAATGACCTATTTATTAGTAATTATGTAGAAAAAAGATAAATAAACGTCGCACCTTGGTATGTAACAGCATTTCTGACTGCATAAAGTATATGTTTAATTGTTTTATATTTGTAATTATTACTGGGTGATCGGCGGATTATGTAAACCAAAGAAGTAATTTTCAACTTTATTCCTGCTTGTGAGTTTCTGCTCACTTTATACCATAATGATAAAATCTCATTGTTTCGGCCACCTGCATGTTGAGCATGAAAATCCTACGCGGTGGATGTTCCCTGGGTGCTAAAGTTTTTAATCTGTGGTTTCGTGTGACCTTCTTTCGAGGCAAGGAAATTGTCGCTTGCTTTTTTATAAACGAAACAGGTAGGGGGCGACTCCTAGTAAATGTATCAAATATTAAAGTCACTAGCGGTCTCTGGCTGACGATATGCTCCATTTTGCATTAGTGAAGTGGCAGCACTTTGTATTTTTATTCACAACAGCGGCAACAGTTAACGTGCTGAGATTGATTATCTTTATCGTCGTTGATTATCTTTTCTGTTTCATTGTAAAAACTTGTGTTGTCAAAAAACTAAAAAAAAAATATTAATATATGTTCTTTGGAACTTTTGTTGTTATTATCATTTATTTTTTAAACGTAAATAAGTTTTTATAGGATATATGTTTGTACATTTTTTTTTCATATTTTTTATCAATAAAAATTTTTAAAATAAAATTAGCAAATAACAGTTACTTGTTGTCTTTTATAATTAAAGTAATACATTTCAGCTGATATAAAATTTGTATGTACAAATGCATGTACATATATCGAACATGCATATATCTTTAAGAAAAAATAGGACAAGGCCTTTTGACACTACTCCATTTCAGACCACCCTATCAGCAGCTCATGTGAATTGAATAAGGACGATGAGATGGTAGCACTAAGCAGAGAAGTGTTGGAGAGCTGACAATGATCAAAAATAAAGATGATCAACGAAATCTTGCAACGATAGAAAGCTGCATTTATACATAATTTTACATTAATCTTACCTATTCATTATTCTGCTACTTTTATATACTATTACTTCTAATAGTATATTAATTAGTAACAGTGTAATCCCTTTTTACTAATTCATTTATACATTAATACTTCAATATACTAAGCTTCTATATACTATGGCTCCTAATAGTATATACGTAAGTAACAGTATAATGTAAATTTTCTAATAATCCTATAATCTATACTAATATTTATTGATATGATTGGGTATTTCTGGGTTTTCCCCAATCCTTGCAACAAATGTTGGGTCTATTTAAATTAAATCAATTTTTCCTATATTTGTATTCCCCAGATTTAAATTGAAGTTTTTAATCTTTTGTTTTTATTTTATTTTTATTTTTTTAATTTTAATTATTCCTATTTTAATTTAATTATTTTAAACCTTGATTGCTGCTCTTTTTTGACTTTAAGTAAAAAAATAATATAAATACTATATACACACTTGTTTCCGGGAACAATCGCTTCGTAATCCTTCGGCTTCTTGTTTCTGGATGCTCTTGCGTTGTCTCGAACTCTCATGTGTAACAGAGACACAGCGACTGAACGTTACTATTTTGTTGCCTAGTTTCTTGTACTTCTAGGTGTTGGCAGTTTCATGGACTCGGGTACCGCTCCCAGTGGAAACTCTTCCTGGGTAAGTAATGTTTCTAATATAGCAGCCACTAAAACTAACATAAACACTGTGGACACAAAGCATGAGATAGGTATGATGCTACCGCATATTACGACACAGATACCGATAGGTCTAGGACGATCCTCGCTGTCTGGGGCTACGCAAATGATTACGGACCATGATCTTAGGAATCTAAGTGCGGTGGTCAATGCTGAGGCAGCGATGAAAAACGAACTGCTAGATGAAAGCCGATCACACAGTCCATTAACATCTCACGCCCTTCGTTCAACGGAATCATTCAATGCGTTTAATTCCAATGGGATGCAGTACCATGCTCACTTTGGACGGAAAAACACTTTAGAAACTATAATGTACAAACACTCAAACAGTTTGCCTGTTTTTCCAGTAGACGCGTCTGCGGCTTATGTGGCCGCTGTCGCTGCAATAGATCCCAATGCAATGGCCGTTGCTGTTGAGCTTGCAGTAAAAAATGAAAATGTCAAACATGTAGTTCAACAGCACCAGGTCCCGCAGCAACAGTCAGCAGTCACTGTGCACAATATAATTGATGGATTAACCAAAGCGACATCTGTGCTCAACAGCAATGGCACCAGTCAGTCAAAGCTTTCTAGCAACTCTGCTGTACTCGATCACTCACGTACGGATATCCTGCAGCAAAATGTGGGTGTGCGCGGACATACTCAATCACACACAACACATAGTGTGCTAAAGCGCAGCCATTCTATAAGTGGAAACAGCTCAAGCGGTTCGCTTTCTGGTAATGAATCATCGCCAATATCCTCACCACTTACGCAGGATATACTGCTGAACTCGGAGCCAGCGTGGCTCTTGGTGTTGGTATTTCATTGCAGCAGCTGTCAACGGTGCCAGCTACTGCTGTTGCTAATGCTAATGGTACTCTTTCAACAGATATAATAATAAACCCCTCGGTTTCTCCATCAACCATACTCTGTTCAGCGAATGGTGCAGCCACAGCAGTTGTCCAAAATATTCTGGCACCACATCAGGTAACTATGGCTAATTCCATTCTAAACGACATTGCCATGCAAGCGGAACCCACCCAGCAAGATGCAGCTGTGGCGGCGCTGGCTCTAAGCAATATTATGTTGAGTACTTCAAATGCTGTTACTAGCGTTGGTGTAAGCGTTGATGTTGGTGACTCATTGCCACCGACACCCGCTATCATGCAGCCGATTTCATCACCACGCAGGAACAGAATCATTATCATCAGCATGTACTTGCGCATTCAAGTCCCCAGCAACAACAGCAAAAAGCCAATACTGCAGCAAATAACGGCGACCCGCTTGTTAATCTGCTTTTAAGTCATTCAGCAACGCCTGAAATAGTCACCGTCGAACAAGCTAAAGCTGTTGCCGATGCTAGTTTTTCAGTGCTCTCCGCTGTTTACCTGCCCGTCGTGAGCCCCACACCACAAGAATCTCTCATTGTTGCTCTGGCTTCAGAAAATGTACTGCAGAAATCCGTTGCCGAACCGTTGATCCAACAGGGTTCGAGATCCAGTAATACCGAAACTATTCTGCCTGCAGAAGTGGCTACTGTCGCTGTACAGCCACCCATACCCCAGGAGTTGACTACAATGTCTGATCAGGATCTAATCAGTTACATTAATCCAAGTACTTTCGATCAGCGTAAGTTACTATGTTGGTAATAAGAGATTTTCTATCTACATAAGTTCAAGCCTAATGAAAATGTAAATAACTATTTTCACAAGTTAATTAATTAACCATTCGCCCCGTACATTTTTTGTGGTTAATTTGAAAAATAAACCGTTTTCTTCAACAACTAAAATAAAAGTAAAAAAATAATTTTTAATGAATAATAATAATTGTTTGCCAATTTGAATGAAAAAAATTAATAAATAATTCTTATTTCATGAGTTTTTATATATTTTATATAAGTTATAGCCGTTACGGTCTCTGATAAAAAGGTTCTATTAAAGTAGTATAAATTTCTGTAACACGCAAGAGCATGATTCTCCGATTATTTGTCTGTATGGACTTATTATTTTTGCTTTATCTTGCACACAATTTTAAAGCGATAACTGTTTGGCAATGCTGAAATTACAAGCGCTTTAAATAACTCTTTGGAATTTGTGATATAGTATGTGAGTTTAGAGTTTTGGCAAAGATAATGAGAACTAAATAAAGGCTAGTTCGTAATCGGACACACTAGTCTGGAGCATTCTTACCAGGTTTTCAAAATTAATTAACTTGCAAAAACATTGAAGTAACAGTTTACTTTCACAAAATTTTTAATCTTACATTTTCTCAAAAGTCTTTTCGATTTTCATGATGAAATCGAAGTGAACTCAATCACATTTTGTATTTCATTTTTTATATGACACATGATTATGATGTTGGCAAGCACAAAATCCGGTGATGTTAATCTTATCTAAATTTTAAATTTTATAAAATTTTTAAATAGCCTCTGCAAATTCGGGAAATGATACGAATACTTAACCTAAGCCAATCAAAATGTTACATTTTAGAATAGTTTAAATATTAATTGTTAATGTCTTAATGTTTTATTTCAGTTTAAGCTGTGGCGAATATGTAATTTTGACTGTTGGATTAATAACACCAACTTGGACCTAATATCAGGCCTAATTCTGGATTCACAGGCATACTTACAGCTTCAAGAGTTTAAAGTGGGTCCAATTGTATCTAAGTTACTTTACTGGTTTATTAAAAATTTATTTCCATTAACCAACAAAGGGACGTCAAATATAAGCGCCCTTTCACACGACCTGCATAATATTTTCTTATATTGTTGATAGTTATAAAACTTGTTAGTTAAAACAGTTTTTAAACTGTCCACCGTTGTTCCATGTAGTTTTAATATTTTTTTACAACAACTTAATCTATCTCAAAATATATAATGACTGCCATAAACATACATCAACGCTCCAAGTTCTAAATAGAAGTAATACATTGAAAAACATATACTGTTCAACAAGTTTATTTGCATTAAAAAATATTTATTTGTATCGTTGCGTTGAAACATTTTAATACCAATGACCTATTTATTAGTAATTATGTAGAAAAAAGATAAATAAACGTCGCACCTTGGTATGTAACAGCATTTCTGACTGCATAAAGTATATGTTTAATTGTTTTATATTTGTAATTATTACTGGGTGATCGGCGGATTATGTAAACCAAAGAAGTAATTTTCAACTTTATTCCTGCTTGTGAGTTTCTGCTCACTTTATACCATAATGATAAAATCTCATTGTTTCGGCCACCTGCATGTTGAGCATGAAAATCCTACGCGGTAGATGTTCCCTGGGTGCTAAAGTTTTTAATCTGTGGTTTCGTGTGACCTTCTTTCGAGGCAAGGAAATTGTCGCTTGCTTTTTTATAAACGAAACAGGTAGGGGGCGACTCCTAGTAAATGTATCAAATATTAAAGTCACTAGCGGTCTCTGGCTGACGATATGCTCCATTTTGCATTAGTGAAGTGGCAGCACTTTGTATTTTTATTCACAACAGCGGCAACAGTTAACGTGCTGAGATTGATTATCTTTATCGTCGTTGATTATCTTTTCTGTTTCATTGTAAAAACTTGTGTTGTCAAAAAACTAAAAAAAAAATATTAATATATGTTCTTTGGAACTTTTGTTGTTATTATCATTTATTTTTTAAACGTAAATAAGTTTTTATAGGATATATGTTTGTACATTTTTTTTTCATATTTTTTATCAATAAAAATTTTTAAAATAAAATTAGCAAATAACAGTTACTTGTTGTCTTTTATAATTAAAGTAATACATTTCAGCTGATATAAAATTTGTATGTACAAATGCATGTACATATATCGAACATGCATATATCTTTAAGAAAAAATAGGACAAGGCCTTTTGACACTACTCCATTTCAGACCACCCTATCAGCAGCTCATGTGAATTGAATAAGGACGATGAGATGGTAGCACTAAGCAGAGAAGTGTTGGAGAGCTGACAATGATCAAAAATAAAGATGATCAACGAAATCTTGCAACGATAGAAAGCTGCATTTATACATAATTTTACATTAATCTTACCTATTCATTATTCTGCTACTTTTATATACTATTACTTCTAATAGTATATTAATTAGTAACAGTGTAATCCCTTTTTACTAATTCATTTATACATTAATACTTCAATATACTAAGCTTCTATATACTATGGCTCCTAATAGTATATACGTAAGTAACAGTATAATGTCAATTTTCTAATAATCCTATATTCTATACTAATATTTATTGATATGATTGGGTATTTCTGGGTTTTCCCCAATCCTTGCAACAAATGTTGGGTCTATTTAAATTAAATCAATTTTTCCTATATTTGTATTCCCCAGATTTAAATTGAAGTTTTTAATCTTTTGTTTTTATTTTATTTTTATTTTTTTAATTTTAATTATTCCTATTTTAATTTAATTATTTTACACCTTGATTGCTGCTCTTTTTTGACTTTAAGTAAAAAAATAATATAAATACTATATACACACTTGTTTCCGGGAACAATCGCTTCGTAATCCTTCGGCTTCTTGTTTCTGGATGCTCTTGCGTTGTCTCGAACTCTCATGTGTAACAGAGACACAGCGACTGAACGTTACTATTTTGTTGCCTAGTTTCTTGTACTTCTAGGTGTTGGCAGTTTCATGGACTCGGGTACCGCTCCCAGTGGAAACTCTTCCTGGGTAAGTAATGTTTCTAATATAGCAGCCACTGAAACTAACATAAACACTGTGGACACAAAGCATGAGATAGGTATGATGCTACCGCATATTACGACACAGATACCGATAGGTCTAGGACGATCCTCGCTGTCTGGGGCTACGCAAATGATTACGGACCATGATCTTAGGAATCTAAGTGCGGTGGTCAATGCTGAGGCAGCGATGAAAAACGAACTGCTAGATGAAAGCCGATCACACAGTCCATTAACATCTCACGCCCTTCGTTCAACGGAATCATTCAATGCGTTTAATTCCAATGGGATGCAGTACCATGCTCACTTTGGACGGAAAAACACTTTAGAAACTATAATGTACAAACACTCAAACAGTTTGCCTGTTTTTCCAGTAGACGCGTCTGCGGCTTATGTGGCCGCTGTCGCTGCAATAGATCCCAATGCAATGGCCGTTGCTGTTGAGCTTGCAGTAAAAAATGAAAGTGTCAAACATGTAGTTCAACAGCACCAGGTCCCGCAGCAACAGTCAGCAGTCACTGTGCACAATATAATTGATGGATTAACCAAAGCGACAATGGCACCAGTCAGTCAAAGCTTTCTAGCAACTCTGCTGTACTCGATCACTCACGTACGGATATCCTGCAGCAAAATGTGGGTGTGCGCGGACATACTCAATCACACACAACACATAGTGTGCTAAAGCGCAGCCATTCTATAAGTGGAAACAGCTCAAGCGGTTCGCTTTCTGGTAATGAATCATCGCCAATATCCTCACCACTTACGCAGGATATACTGCTGAACTCGGAGCCAGCGTGGCTCTTGGTGTTGGTATTTCATTGCAGCAGCTGTCAACGGTGCCAGCTACTGCTGTTGCTAATGCTAATGGTACTCTTTCAACAGATATAATAATAAACCCCTCGGTTTCTCCATCAACCATACTCTGTTCAGCGAATGGTGCAGCCACAGCAGTTGTCCAAAATATTCTGGCACCACATCAGGTAACTATGGCTAATTCCATTCTAAACGACATTGCCATGCAAGCGGAACCCACCCAGCAAGATGCAGCTGTGGCGGCGCTGGCTCTAAGCAATATTATGTTGAGTACTTCAAATGCTGCCACTAGCGTTGGTGTAAGCGTTGATGTTGGTGACTCACTGCCACCGACACCCGCTATCATGCAGCCGATTTCATCACCACGCAGGAACAGAATCATTATCATCAGCATGTACTTGCGCATTCAAGTCCCCAGCAACAACAGCAAAAAGCCAATACTGCAGCAAATAACGGCGACCCGCTTGTTAATCTGCTTTTAAGTCATTCAGCAACGCCTGAAATAGTCACCGTCGAACAAGCTAAAGCTGTTGCCGATGCTAGTTTTTCAGTGCTCTCCGCTGTTTACCTGCCCGTCGTGAGCCCCACACCACAAGAATCTCTCATTGTTGCTCTGGCTTCAGAAAATGTACTGCAGAAATCCGTTGCCGAACCGTTGATCCAACAGGGTTCGAGATCCAGTAATACCGAAACTATTCTGCCTGCAGAAGTGGCTACTGTCGCTGTACAGCCACCCATACCCCAGGAGTTGACTACAATGTCTGATCAGGATCTAATCAGTTACATTAATCCAAGTACTTTCGATCAGCGTAAGTTACTATGTTGGTAATAAGAGATTTTCTATCTACATAAGTTCAAGCCTAATGAAAATGTAAATAACTATTTTCACAAGTTAATTAATTAACCATTCGCCCCGTACATTTTTTGTGGTTAATTTGAAAAATAAACCGTTTTCTTCAACAACTAAAATAAAAGTAAAAAAATAATTTTTAATGAATAATAATAATTGTTTGCCAATTTGAATGAAAAAAATTAATAAATAATTCTTATTTCATGAGTTTTTATATATTTTATATAAGTTATAGCCGTTACGGTCTCTGATAAAAAGGTTCTATTAAAGTAGTATAAATTTCTGTAACACGCAAGAGCATGATTCTCCGATTATTTGTCTGTATGGACTTATTATTTTTGCTTTATCTTGCACACAATTTTAAAGCGATAACTGTTTGGCAATGCTGAAATTACAAGCGCTTTAAATAACTCTTTGGAATTTGTGATATAGTATGTGAGTTTAGAGTTTTGGCAAAGATAATGAGAACTAAATAAAGGCTAGTTCGTAATCGGACACACTAGTCTGGAGCATTCTTACCAGGTTTTCAAAATTAATTAACTTGCAAAAACATTGAAGTAACAGTTTACTTTCACAAAATTTTTAATCTTACATTTTCTCAAAAGTCTTTTCGATTTTCATGATGAAATCGAAGTGAACTCAATCACATTTTGTATTTCATTTTTTATATGACACATGATTATGATGTTGGCAAGCACAAAATCCGGTGATGTTAATCTTATCTAAATTTTAAATTTTATAAAATTTTTAAATAGCCTCTGCAAATTCGGGAAATGATACGAATACTTAACCTAAGCCAATCAAAATGTTACATTTTAGAATAGTTTAAATATTAATTGTTAATGTCTTAATGTTTTATTTCAGTTTAAGCTGTGGCGAATATGAAATTTTGACTGTTGGATTAATAACACCAACTTGGACCTAATATCAGGCCTAATTCTGGATTCACAGGCATACTTACAGCTTCAAGAGTTTAAAGTGGGTCCAATTGTATCTAAGTTACTTTACTGGTTTATTAAAAATTTATTTCCATTAACCAACAAAGGGACGTCAAATATAAGCGCCCTTTCACACGACCTGCATAATATTTTCTTATATTGTTGATAGTTATAAAACTTGTTAGTTAAAACAGTTTTTAAACTGTCCACCGTTGTTCCATGTAGTTTTAATATTTTTTTACAACAACTTAATCTATCTCAAAATATATAATGACTGCCATAAACATACATCAACGCTCCAAGTTCTAAATAGAAGTAATACATTGAAAAACATATACTGTTCAACAAGTTTATTTGCATTAAAAAATATTTATTTGTATCGTTGCGTTGAAACATTTTAATACCAATGACCTATTTATTAGTAATTATGTAGAAAAAAGATAAATAAACGTCGCACCTTGGTATGTAACAGCATTTCTGACTGCATAAAGTATATGTTTAATTGTTTTATATTTGTAATTATTACTAGGTGATCGGCGGATTATGTAAACGAAAGAAGTAATTTTCAACTTTATTCCTGCTTGTGAGTTTCTGCTCACTTTATACCATAATGATAAAATCTCATTGTTTCGGCCACCTGCATGTTGAGCATGAAAATCCTACGCGGTAGATGTTCCCTGGGTGCTAAAGTTTTTAATCTGTGGTTTCGTGTGACCTTCTTTCGAGGCAAGGAAATTGTCGCTTGCTTTTTTATAAACGAAACAGGTAGGGGGCGACTCCTAGTAAATGTATCAAATATTAAAGTCACTAGCGGTCTCTGGCTGACGATATGCTCCATTTTGCATTAGTGAAGTGGCAGCACTTTGTATTTTTATTCACAACAGCGGCAACAGTTAACGTGCTGAGATTGATTATCTTTATCGTCGTTGATTATCTTTTCTGTTTCATTGTAAAAACTTGTGTTGTCAAAAAACTAAAAAAAAAATATTAATATATATTCTTTGGAACTTTTGTTGTTATTATCATTTATTTTTTAAACGTAAATAAGTTTTTATAGGATATATGTTTGTACATTTTTTTTTCATATTTTTTATCAATAAAAATTTTTAAAATAAAATTAGCAAATAACAGTTACTTGTTGTCTTTTATAATTAAAGTAATACATTTCAGCTGATATAAAATTTGTATGTACAAATGCATGTACATATATCGAACATGCATATATCTTTAAGAAAAAATAGGACAAGACCTTTTGACACTACTCCATTTCAGACCACCCTATCAGCAGCTCATGTGAATTGAATAAGGACGATGAGATGGTAGCACTAAGCAGAGAAGTGTTGGAGAGCTGACAATGATCAAAAATAAAGATGATCAACGAAATCTTGCAACGATAGAAAGCTGCATTTATACATAATTTTACATTAATCTTACCTATTCATTATTCTGCTACTTTTATATACTATTACTTCTAATAGTATATTAATTAGTAACAGTGTAATCCCTTTTTACTAATTCATTTATACATTAATACTTCAATATACTAAGCTTCTATATACTATGGCTCCTAATAGTATATACGTAAGTAACAGTATAATGTCAATTTTCTAATAATCCTATATTCTATACTAATATTTATTGATATGATTGGGTATTTCTGGGTTTTCCCCAATCCTTGCAACAAATGTTGGGTCTATTTAAATTAAATCAATTTTTCCTATATTTGTATTCCCCAGATTTAAATTGAAGTTTTTAATCTTTTGTTTTTATTTTATTTTTATTTTTTTAATTTTAATTATTCCTATTTTAATTTAATTATTTTACACCTTGATTGCTGCTCTTTTTTGACTTTAAGTAAAAAAATAATATAAATACTATATACACACTTGTTTCCGGGAACAATCGCTTCGTAATCCTTCGGCTTCTTGTTTCTGGATGCTCTTGCGTTGTCTCGAACTCTCATGTGTAACAGAGACACAGCGACTGAACGTTACTATTTTGTTGCCTAGTTTCTTGTACTTCTAGGTGTTGGCAGTTTCATGGACTCGGGTACCGCTCCCAGTGGAAACTCTTCCTGGGTAAGTAATGTTTCTAATATAGCAGCCACTAAAACTAACATAAACACTGTGGACACAAAGCATGAGATAGGTATGATGCTACCGCATATTACGACACAGATACCGATAGGTCTAGGACGATCCTCGCTGTCTGGGGCTACGCAAATGATTACGGACCATGATCTTAGGAATCTAAGTGCGGTGGTCAATGCTGAGGCAGCGATGAAAAACGAACTGCTAGATGAAAGCCGATCACACAGTCCATTAACATCTCACGCCCTTCGTTCAACGGAATCATTCAATGCGTTTAATTCCAATGGGATGCAGTACCATGCTCACTTTGGACGGAAAAACACTTTAGAAACTATAATGTACAAACACTCAAACAGTTTGCCTGTTTTTCCAGTAGACGCGTCTGCGGCTTATGTGGCCGCTGTCGCTGCAATAGATCCCAATGCAATGGCCGTTGCTGTTGAGCTTGCAGTAAAAAATGAAAATGTCAAACATGTAGTTCAACAGCACCAGGTCCCGCAGCAACAGTCAGCAGTCACTGTGCACAATATAATTGATGGATTAACCAAAGCGACAATGGCACCAGTCAGTCAAAGCTTTCTAGCAACTCTGCTGTACTCGATCACTCACGTACGGATATCCTGCAGCAAAATGTGGGTGTGCGCGGACATACTCAATCACACACAACACATAGTGTGCTAAAGCGCAGCCATTCTATAAGTGGAAACAGCTCAAGCGGTTCGCTTTCTGGTAATGAATCATCGGCAATATCCTCACCACTTACGCAGGATATACTGCTGAACTCGGAGCCAGCGTGGCTCTTGGTGTTGGTATTTCATTGCAGCAGCTGTCAACGGTGCCAGCTACTGCTGTTGCTAATGCTAATGGTACTCTTTCAACAGATATAATAATAAACCCCTCGGTTTCTCCATCAACCATACTCTGTTCAGCGAATGGTGCAGCCACAGCAGTTGTCCAAAATATTCTGGCACCACATCAGGTAACTATGGCTAATTCCATTCTAAACGACATTGCCATGCAAGCGGAACCCACCCAGCAAGATGCAGCTGTGGCGGCGCTGGCTCTAAGCAATATTATGTTGAGTACTTCAAATGCTGCCACTAGCGTTGGTGTAAGCGTTGATGTTGGTGACTCACTGCCACCGACACCCGCTATCATGCAGCCGATTTCATCACCACGCAGGAACAGAATCATTATCATCAGCATGTACTTGCGCATTCAAGTCCCCAGCAACAACAGCAAAAAGCCAATACTGCAGCAAATAACGGCGACCCGCTTGTTAATCTGCTTTTAAGTCATTCAGCAACGCCTGAAATAGTCACCGTCGAACAAGCTAAAGCTGTTGCCGATGCTAGTTTTTCAGTGCTCTCCGCTGTTTACCTGCCCGTCGTGAGCCCCACACCACAAGAATCTCTCATTGTTGCTCTGGCTTCAGAAAATGTACTGCAGAAATCCGTTGCCGAACCGTTGATCCAACAGGGTTCGAGATCCAGTAATACCGAAACTATTCTACCTGCAGAAGTGGCTACTGTCGCTGTACAGCCACCCATACCCCAGGAGTTGACTACAATGTCTGATCAGGATCTAATCAGTTACATTAATCCAAGTACTTTCGATCAGCGTAAGTTACTATGTTGGTAATAAGAGATTTTCTATCTACATAAGTTCAAGCCTAATGAAAATGTAAATAACTATTTTCACAAGTTAATTAATTAACCATTCGCCCCGTACATTTTTTGTGGTTAATTTGAAAAATAAACCGTTTTCTTCAACAACTAAAATAAAAGTAAAAAAATAATTTTTAATGAATAATAATAATTGTTTGCCAATTTGAATGAAAAAAATTAATAAATAATTCTTATTTCATGAGTTTTTATATATTTTATATAAGTTATAGCCGTTACGGTCTCTGATAAAAAGGTTCTATTAAAGTAGTATAAATTTCTGTAACACGCAAGAGCATGATTCTCCGATTATTTGTCTGTATGGACTTATTATTTTTGCTTTATCTTGCACACAATTTTAAAGCGATAACTGTTTGGCAATGCTGAAATTACAAGCGCTTTAAATAACTCTTTGGAATTTGTGATATAGTATGTGAGTTTAGAGTTTTGGCAAAGATAATGAGAACTAAATAAAGGCTAGTTCGTAATCGGACACACTAGTCTGGAGCATTCTTACCAGGTTTTCAAAATTAATTAACTTGCAAAAACATTGAAGTAACAGTTTACTTTCACAAAATTTTTAATCTTACATTTTCTCAAAAGTCTTTTCGATTTTCATGATGAAATCGAAGTGAACTCAATCACATTTTGTATTTCATTTTTTATATGACACATGATTATGATGTTGGCAAGCACAAAATCCGGTGATGTTAATCTTATCTAAATTTTAAATTTTATAAAATTTTTAAATAGCCTCTGCAAATTCGGGAAATGATACGAATACTTAACCTAAGCCAATCAAAATGTTACATTTTAGAATAGTTTAAATATTAATTGTTAATGTCTTAATGTTTTATTTCAGTTTAAGCTGTGGCGAATATGTAATTTTGACTGTTGGATTAATAACACCAACTTGGACCTAATATCAGGCCTAATTCTGGATTCACAGGCATACTTACAGCTTCAAGAGTTTAAAGTGGGTCCAATTGTATCTAAGTTACTTTACTGGTTTATTAAAAATTTATTTCCATTAACCAACAAAGGGACGTCAAATATAAGCGCCCTTTCACACGACCTGCATAATATTTTCTTATATTGTTGATAGTTATAAAACTTGTTAGTTAAAACAGTTTTTAAACTGTCCACCGTTGTTCCATGTAGTTTTAATATTTTTTTACAACAACTTAATCTATCTCAAAATATATAATGACTGCCATAAACATACATCAACGCTCCAAGTTCTAAATAGAAGTAATACATTGAAAAACATATACTGTTCAACAAGTTTATTTGCATTAAAAAATATTTATTTGTATCGTTGCGTTGAAACATTTTAATACCAATGACCTATTTATTAGTAATTATGTAGAAAAAAGATAAATAAACGTCGCACCTTGGTATGTAACAGCATTTCTGACTGCATAAAGTATATGTTTAATTGTTTTATATTTGTAATTATTACTGGGTGATCGGCGGATTATGTAAACCAAAGAAGTAATTTTCAACTTTATTCCTGCTTGTGAGTTTCTGCTCACTTTATACCATAATGATAAAATCTCATTGTTTCGGCCACCTGCATGTTGAGCATGAAAATCCTACGCGGTAGATGTTCCCTGGGTGCTAAAGTTTTTAATCTGTGGTTTCGTGTGACCTTCTTTCGAGGCAAGGAAATTGTCGCTTGCTTTTTTATAAACGAAACAGGTAGGGGGCGACTCCTAGTAAATGTATCAAATATTAAAGTCACTAGCGGTCTCTGGCTGACGATATGCTCCATTTTGCATTAGTGAAGTGGCAGCACTTTGTATTTTTATTCACAACAGCGGCAACAGTTAACGTGCTGAGATTGATTATCTTTATCGTCGTTGATTATCTTTTCTGTTTCATTGTAAAAACTTGTGTTGTCAAAAAACTAAAAAAAAAATATTAATATATGTTCTTTGGAACTTTTGTTGTTATTATCATTTATTTTTTAAACGTAAATAAGTTTTTATAGGATATATGTTTGTACATTTTTTTTTCATATTTTTTATCAATAAAAATTTTTAAAATAAAATTAGCAAATAACAGTTACTTGTTGTCTTTTATAATTAAAGTAATACATTTCAGCTGATATAAAATTTGTATGTACAAATGCATGTACATATATCGAACATGCATATATCTTTAAGAAAAAATAGGACAAGGCCTTTTGACACTACTCCATTTCAGACCACCCTATCAGCAGCTCATGTGAATTGAATAAGGACGATGAGATCGTAGCACTAAGCAGAGAGAGAGGTTGGGGAGCTGACAATGATCAAAAATAAAGATGATCAACGAAATCTTGCAACGATAGAAAGCTGCATTTATACATAATTTTACATTAATCTTACCTATTCATTATTCTGCTACTTTTATATACTATTACTTCTAATAGTATATTAATTAGTAACAGTGTAATCCCTTTTTACTAATTCACTTATACATTAATACTTCAATATACTAAGCTTCTATATACTATGGCTCCTAATAGTATATACGTAAGTAACAGTATAATGTCAATTTTCTAATAATCCTATATTCTATACTAATATTTATTGATATGATTGGGTATTTCTGGTTTTTCCCCAATCCTTGCAACAAATGTTGGGTCTATTTAAATTAAATCAATTTTTCCTATATTTGTATTCCCCAGATTTAAATTGAAGTTTTTAATCTTTTGTTTTTATTTTATTTTTATTTTTTTAATTTTAATTATTCCTATTTTAATTTAATTATTTTAAACCTTGATTGCTGCTCTTTTTTGACTTTAAGTAAAAAAATAATATAAATACTATATACACACTTGTTTCTTGTCTTGAACTCTCATGTGTAACAGACAGCGACTGAACGTTACTATTTTGTTGCCTAGTTTCTTGTACTTCTAGGTGTTGGCAGTTTCATGGACTCGGGTACCGCTCCCAGTGGAAACACTTCCTGGGTAAATAATGTTTCTAATATTGCAGCCACTAATGCTAACATAAACACTGTGGACACAAAGCATGAGATAAGTATGATGCTACCGCATATTACGACACAGATACCGATAGGTCTAGGACGATCCTAGCTGTCTGGGGCTACGCAAATGATTACGGACCATGATCTTAGGAATCTAAGTGCGGTGGTCAATGCTGAGGCAGCGATGAAAAACG
Organism: Hirtodrosophila trivittata; assembly: GCA_035045065.1. Classification (NCBI taxonomy): domain Eukaryota; kingdom Metazoa; phylum Arthropoda; class Insecta; order Diptera; family Drosophilidae; genus Hirtodrosophila; species Hirtodrosophila trivittata. Next base: position 25,112 of record JAWNNK010001462.1, on the reverse strand, counting down.
AACTGCTAGATGAAAGCCGATCACACAGTCCATTAACATCTCACGCCCTTCGTTCAACGGAATCATTCAATGCGTGCAATTCCAATGGGATGCAGTACCATGCTCACTTTGGACGGAAAAACACTTTAGAAACTATAATGTACAAGCACTCAAACAGTTTGCCTGTTTTTCCAGTAGACGCGTCTGCGGCTTATGTGGCCGCTGTCTATGCAATGGATCGCAATGCAATAGCCGTTGCTGTTGAGCTTGCAGTAAAAAACGAAAATGTCAATCATGTAGTTTAACAGCACCAGGTCCCGCAGCAACAGTCAGCAGTCACTGTGCACAAGATTATTGATGAATTAACCAAAGCGACATCTGTGCTCAACAGCAATGGCACCAGTCAGTCAAAGCTTTCTAGCAACTCTGCTGTACTCGATCACTCACGTACGGATATCCTGCAGCAAAATGTGGGTGTGCGCGGACATACTCAATCACACACAACACATAGTGTGCTAAAGCACAGCCATTCTATAAGTGGAAACAGCTCAAGCGGTTCGCTTTCTGGTAATGAATCATCGCCAATATCCTCACCACTTACGCAGGATATACTGCTGAACTCGGAGCCAGCGTGGCTCTTGGTGTTGGTATTTCATTGCAGCAGCTGTCAACGGTGCCAGCTACTGCTGTTGCTAATGCTAATGGTACTCTTTCAACAGATATAATAATAAACCCCTCGGTTTCTCCATCAACCATACTCTGTTCAGCGAATGGTGCAGCCACAGCAGTTGTCCAAAATATTCTGGCACCACATCAGGTAACTATGGCTAATTCCATTCTAAACGACATTGCCATGCAAGCGGAACCCACCCAGCAAGATGCAGCTGTGGCGGCGCTGGCTCTAAGCAATATTATGTTGAGTACTTCAAATGCTGCCACTAGCGTTGGTGTAAGCGTTGATGTTGGTGACTCACTGCCACCGACACCCGCTATCATGCAGCCGATTTCATCACCACGCAGGAACAGAATCATTATCATCAGCATGTACTTGCGCATTCAAGTCCCCAGCAACAACAGCAAAAAGCCAATACTGCAGCAAATAACGGCGACCCGCTTGTTAATCTGCTTTTAAGTCATTCAGCAACGCCTGAAATAGTCACCGTCGAACAAGCTAAAGCTGTTGCCGATGCTAGTTTTTCAGTGCTCTCCGCTGTTTACCTGCCCGTCGTGAGCCCCACACCACAAGAATCTCTCATTGTTGCTCTGGCTTCAGAAAATGTACTGCAGAAATCCGTTGCCGAACCGTTGATCCAACAGGGTTCGAGATCCAGTAATACCGAAACTATTCTGCCTGCAGAAGTGGCTACTGTCGCTGTACAGCCACCCATACCCCAGGAGTTGACTACAATGTCTGATCAGGATCTAATCAGTTACATTAATCCAAGTACTTTCGATCAGCGTAAGTTACTATGTTGGTAATAAGAGATTTTCTATCTACATAAGTTCAAGCCTAATGAAAATGTAAATAACTATTTTCACAAGTTAATTAATTAACCATTCGCCCCGTACATTTTTATGGTAAATTTGAAAAATAAATCGTTTTCTTCAACAATTAAAATAAAAGTTTAAAAATAATCTTTTATGAATAATAATAAAGTCAATAATAATAATAATAATAATAATAAAAAATCAATAAATATTTCTTATTTCATGATTATTAATATGTTGTATATTAATTATAACCGTTACGGTCTCTAATAAGGAGGTTCTATTACAGTAGTATAAATTTCTGTAACACGCAAGGGCATGATTCTCTGATTATCTGTCTGTATGGACTAATTACTTTCGATTTATCTTGCACACAATTCTAAAGCGATAACTGTTTGGCAATGCTGAAATTACAAGCTCAAACAAAGAACTCTTTGGAATTTGTGTGTACCTATATAGTATGTGAGTTAAGAGTGTTGGTAAAGATAATGAGAACTAAATGAAGGCTAGTTCGTTATCGGACACACTAGTCTGGAGCATTCTCACCAGGTTTTCAAAATTAATTAACTTGCAAAAACATTGAAGTAACAGTTTACTTTCACAAAATTTTTAATCTTACATTTTCTCAAAAGTCTTCGATTTTCATGATGAAATCGAAGTGAACTCAATCACATTTTGTATTTCATTTTTTATATGACACATGATTATGATGTTGGTAAACTCAAATAACTCAAAATCCAGTTGTTGATGAATGCAATGCATCGCCTTCGTAATTTAAGTTAATTTTCATTTTTGTGTTTTCAAACACTATATTTTTGGGATTTTTAGTGACGCCGCGCCACAGCTTTAAGTTTTTGTTACTGTCCACACACACACACACACACATACACAAGATGAAAACAAAAATTGGAAATACAACAACTTAATGTTCCATGAACTTTAAGTAGTTTTATTCTTCATCACCGGTGATGTTAATCTTATCTATATTTTAAATTTCATAAAATTTTTAAATACCCTCTGCAAATTCGGGAAATGATACGAATACTTAACCTAAGCCAATTAAAATGTTACATTTTAGAATAGTTTTAATATTAATTGTTAATGTTTGATTGTTTTATTTCAGTTCAAGCTGTGGCGAATATGTTATTTTGACTGTTGGATTAATAACACCAACTTGGACCTAATATCAGGACTAATTCTGGATTCACAGGCATACTTACAGCTTCAAGAGTTTAAAGTGGGTCCAATTGTATCTAAGTTACTTTACTGGTTTATTAAAAATTTATTTCCATTAACCAACAAAGGGACGTCAAATATAAGCGCCCTTTCACACGACCTGCATAACATTTTCTTATATTGTTGATAGTTATAAAACTTGTTAGTTAAAACAGTTTTTAAACTGTCCACCGTTGTTCCATGTAGTTTTAATATTTCTTTACAACAACTTAATCTATCTCAAAATATATAATGACTACCATAAACATACATCAACGCTCCAAGTTCTAAATAGAAGTAATACATTGATAAACATATACTGTTCAACAAGTTTATTTGCATTAAAAAATATTTATTTGTATTGTTGCGTTGAAACATTTTAATACCAATGACCTATTTATTAGTAATTATGTAAAAAAAAGAGTATAAATAAACGTCGCGCCTTGGTATATAACAGCATTTCTGACTGCATAAAGTATATGTTTAATTGTTTTATTAAAACTATACTGCATCCGAAATCACACCGCATCGCAAGAATGATACCCTATACATAGATAACGACGCGGATTTTTAAATAATGCAAGAGGCATATAAAGAGACTATTAACCCCAGTTATACTAAAATTGTACATAGTCTTACTCAATTGGAGAATATTCCTAGCTATGCCAAATTCAAAGAAGTTGTTTTCACTACACACGAAAAACTCTTACATCCCGGTATACAAAAAACTACAAAACTTTTCGGCGAAACATATTATTTCCCCAATAGTCAACTCCTTATCCAAAATATAATTAATGAATGTCATATTTGTAATCTGGCCAAAACAGATCACCGCAATACAAATATGCCAATGAAAATTACCCCCAAACCCGATCATTGCCGCGACAAATTCGTTATAGACATTTATTCCTCAGAAGGAAATCATTATTTGAGTTGAATAGATACCTATTCAAGATTTGCCACTCTCGAACAAATAAAAACAAAAGATTGGTTAGAGTGCAAAAATACTCTTATGCGCATAATCAACCAATTAGGAAAACCAAAATTACTAAGGGCAGATAGAGATGGCGCATTTTCCAGTTTAGCCCTCAAACGATGGCTCGAAAGCGAAAATATAGAGTTACAACTCAATACTACGAAAACCGGCATAGCAGATATAGAAAGATTTCATAAGACAGTAAACGAAAAAATTCGTATAATAATAATCAGACGACAATGAAGTCAAATTAAGCAAGATAGAAACCATTCTTTTTATTTACAATCACAAAACCAACCATGATACTACAGATCAAACCCCAGCCAATATATTTCTCTATAACGGACAACGAACCTTTGATACACAGCAAAGTAAAGAAGATAAAATTAACGAAATACATAAAAATAGGATGGAATATGAAGTTGATACGCGATATAGGAAAGGGCCATTGCAAAAAGGAAAATTAGAAAATCCATTTAAATTAACCAAAAACGTAGAACAAAGCGATAATGACCATTATAAAATCACGAACAGAAACAGGGAAACTTACTATTATAAAACTCAATTAAAAAATTCCAGACTCCCATCCCACAGATCCCTGATCACGATAACCTTACTCCTTATCTTCGCCACAACATGTTATACACAGCAGATCCAAATAAATAATATTGATACCAATCATGGTTATCTCCTTTTTTTTTGGATAAACCAATTAAAGTGCCATCTGCGTTCGAACACCATTGTTTAAGTGTCAAACTACAGAACGTTAACGGACAGAACATATTATCAATTAAAACATCAACGTGGATTAACCACAATGTAATCTTACTACTAACTATATCCCATATACCCACTAACCAAGAACTAATCAATACAGTCAAAATTATTCCTTACCCAGATCACAGCGGTTATCAATTAGATCACGCTAACACTCAATCCTATTTTGAAAAAGACAGTAAGGTATTTGACTCCGAAAATATAGAAATCAAAAACGAATGTATCATAAATATAATTAAATTAACTAAGCCTATCTCTAAATACATACCTATCGAATCACTAGAAATGATAAAATATATCGAACCAAATACAATTGTAACGTGGAATTTAAGTTAACCTATACTTCAACAAAATTGTCAAAACTCAAAAAATACAAATAATAATAAATTACAAATTGAAGGAAATAAAATCGTTCAAATAAAACAATTTAAAATTAAAATAGAAAACATTATACTATGTGAAAATTATCAAACACCCGAAATAAATCTAACACCCTTGTACCTACCCTTAGAATTAAAAAAATTAAAATTATGAGACACAATGACATTGTACAACTAATTGCACAAAATCACTATACATTCTATATTATAATTGCAACAATAATTTTGGTAATAATCTTACTTTATCTTTATATGAAATATGTAACATTCAACCCCAATTTACTATTTTATTCAAAATTAAGAACAATGCAAAAAATCACAAATGAAAATATTCCACAAACTACACATGTAAACCAAGAACCATTTCCAACATTGTATCCGCCAGTCTCTGCTAAAGCATAGATTTCTCTTTAAGGGAAGGGAAGTGACATATTTACAAATGACATATTCCCATTTTCACGTATCGTATAAGCATATTTCCAATGAAAAGCTAAGAAAGAATTACTGTTATTATAAGTCTTCAGTCTTTAGCTGAACTCTTCACAAATAAAATCAGTCACAAACCAACTTCTCCCAAGATCAGACGTGTCGTGGATTATTGACTCTTCTTATAAGCAATTTACTGCCAACTTCGCTCGCCTACGCACGCTTATCTTTGTTACAATCCAACTGGAAAACAAATTTCGTGCGTAAAGAAGAACACCAAAATTCAACGTAGTGTTTGCTTCGTTTATGTAGAAGAGTGGTTGGATGGACTCACCAAAAAAAAAATCCAATTATACAATTATATATATCAGCAAAGAAACTAATATAGTATAAATAATAAATAGCTACCCGTTCGATTGCAAACGGTTGTTAGTTTCCTTGCTGATATATATACATATATATTTTTTGTGGTTAACGTTTTATTTTTTATCTGTCTTACGACAATCAACAAATTGCTTAGACAATAAGTTTAACTGGATTGTTTAAGGTCGAGTGAGCTTATATGTATATATATATATAGTTAACTAACAACTTTACTTGCTAGGTCGAGTATATGGTATCTTTTTATGCGTTTTAGGTCATCGTTATCATCGTTATCTAAGAGGTCAAGGGTAAGATTATTGTCGTGGTTGTACAGTCTATTTACGCAACTCTTAGCAAGTCTGGTGATTTCATTTTTAACAAAGTGTTTATTTAAGTGTTTGTGTATGTCAAAGTTGCTCATATACCTTAGGCTCATAAATTGGTAATTTTGTAATATTTCTATGTTGGAAGGGCTTGCTGTTCTTTAGAGAGACATTGCGTGTGTTCATAAGGGCTTAAAGACGACCTTATTAACACGAACCTTATTCTCCAGGTCAATTTGCGAACGCGATCCTAGTAACCAGTAAGTTTTTTTAGTCTTTGCTTTGAGCTGCGTTTTCTAAGATTTTATGTGGGTGTTGCATGTGAGTGTTCGGTCCATGTGCACTCCCAAGTACTTCACAGTATCGCTAGTTGGTATCGCCATGCCGTTTAGTGTTACTGGGGGGAATTTTCTTTCCTTAGGGAAAATGTCACTTGGACGGATTTCTGACCGTTGTCCACAATTCTCCACTCAGCGTATGTAGATGCCTCTATATTGCGACTGATGGGAATGGCCGCTGTGAAAATTTTGTATAGGACAGGTCATAACACACTTCATTGAGGCACTCCACCGTTAATACTGTATAGCTGAGAGAAACTTTCTTGTAGTAAAATGTTCTGTTTGTAAGATATGATCTTATTATGTGATAATATGGAGCAGGTAGCCTTTTTTTAATTTTGTATAAAAAACTTTGTCAAACGCCTGTTTCATGTCGGAAAAAACGCCTGAGCACTACTCTTTGGTCTCGAGAGCATTTGTAATCGATTTAACGATTCGATGACACTGGTTAATTGTTCTGTGTTCGGGTATGATCGTTCAGCACTGGTTACATTCTTCTTAATAGTATTTTCTCAAAAACCTTAGAGAATGTAACCAGAATACTTATTGGACGGTGTGAAGATGTTAAACTTTCCGGCTTATTTGTATTTAGTATCATAATCACCTCAGCACTGACTTTGAAAGTAATCCAGTCTGACCATGGCGTTATATATAAGCTAGCCCATATAGAAATAATATCTATCGCTTCGTTGTCAATTACCAAAAATAAACTCCTAGACATATGCCGGAAAATTAATTATGTTTGCAAAGTTTCAATAAACACAACAGTCATTAAATAAATTAAATAATTAAAGATACTGGGTTTAACAGTCATCTCCAAATAAAAATGGACACCACACGCTTAAAAACTACTGCCATCCCTCAACACTTCAATAAACATTATCAGGTGCCCAGCAAACACCAAATTTAACTGCTACCCCTGGATAATAATACAAATAGTAAAAAGCATACTCATATCAAAAATAGACTTCTGCCTCCTATTATATGGGAACGCACCCAAATCCACTCTTAGACCAATTAGAACAGCCATCAACACAGCAATCCGAACTGTAATAGGAGTATTGCACACAACATCAACTTACAATCTATATTTTGAAGCAAACATACCACCAATAGAAACTCGAACTAAACAATTACAAGCAAAAAATAGTCGCGGATTATTGACACTTCTTATAAGCAATTTACCGCTGACTTCATTCGCCTACGCACGCTTATCTTTGTTACGATCCAACTGGAAAACAAATTTCGTGCGTAAAGAGGAACACAAAAATTCAACGTAGTGTCTGCTTAGTTCATGTTGACGAGTGGTTGGATGGACTCAACAAAAAAAAAAAAATGCAATACAATTGGCGCTGCCGGTAGGATGAATAAATTTTGATGCGGTAGCTAGACTATTCAATTCTTTAAATTATCTTCCGCTAAAGAACTTTCGCAAATCGTAGCGGTAAAATCGATTCAAGTTTACAAAAATTTTAATTGTGCAGTGAAGCGAAAGAGACGCTGAATGCGATGAAAATTGTAAAAATTCATTTCTTTGTGCAACTAATTGTTGTACTAAGAAGAGTTAAGTTCTTTAAACTCATTAAAGAAAACTTACAAAAAAAAAAAAAAAAAAAAACCAACAATAAATACAATGAGCCAAAACGACATTGAGGGCCGCGCGTCAACGTGAGCAAGCCGAACGCCGGCTCTCTTTGCAACGTAACAACGCGTACTTCTCGTTTGCCTCTTCACAAACTGTAAATAACACCGAGCTTACTGCTGACCAAGCGCGGTCACTCACCCCCAATCCAATCAAAAACTATACGCTCAGTATGACAACAAACGACAGAGCGCGATCTTGCTCGCTGTCAATTCCAACAACAACCAACACGCTAATTAACGAAATGCGTACTTCCCCCATGCCGAACCTCACTCCGCAACAAGTGCACACGACAAAATTGTTCACATCAACGGTAACTAGCATTGTAACTTCTCTCTCGAGTACAACTACTACGACAACAACAACTGCAACCATATTACCCGCTCGCGCTATCGCTTCGACAACAACCGCTGCTTCTGCTAAGTCAACAATGTTACCTGCTCTCCCAGCGAAAAAAAGTTCGCCTATACAGACTGGTATGGATCGCTATATATAAATTAAGCGAAAACTTAAGCCCACAAAATTTGTCAAAGGGCAACCAACCCAAAATAAACCGCAGTAATCCAAATCAAACACCCACTGAAAGTAACAGATTTGCAATTTTCGCAGACGTACTGGATGAACCTGATACTGAAAAAGACATCAGGAAAAAGCCGAAGCCGCCATCAATATACATCAGGGAAAAAAGCTCTAATACTCTCGTTACCAAAATAATAGACCATATTGGAAAAGGTAATTTTCATATAATTCCCCTAACCAAAGGAATTATTCACGAGACCAAAGTGCATGTCAAAACCGAAGATAACTACAGAGTGCTGACCAAATACCTAAACGATACCAACATAAACTTCTATACGTATCAACTAAAAAGCAGCAAAGGCCTGCAAGTGGTACTAAAGGGCATCGAAACTAATGTAAAACCTGCTGATATCTCAGAGGCTCTGAAGGAACATGGATTCAACGCGAAGATGGTCATCAACATACTAAACAAAGACAAGAAGCCCCAACTTATGTTCAAAGTCGAACTTGAACCAGATAATAAGTCACTCAAAAAAAACGAGGTGCATCCAATCTATAAACTACAGTTTCTACTGCACCGTAGAATCACTGTCGAAGAACCACATAAGCGCAATGGACCAGTGCAGTGTGCAAACTGTCAAGAGTTCGGCCATACAAGATCCTACTGTACGCTTCGCCTTGTATGCAGATCTTGTGGAGAACTTCACAACTCTGTAAACGGCCCTCAAAATAGAGACGACCCCAGCACCAAAAAGTGTGGTAATTGTGGAGGCAATCATACAGCAAACTACCGAGGTTGTCCTGTGTACAAGGTACTAAAAAACCGGATACATCAACGAGTGTCTTCACTACACTCCCAAAATGTACAAAGTACATTTACACCCTCAAAATGTAATGGAAACGTAACGCTCGCAAATGCAAATATACCCTCTAAAACAAATGAAAACGTAACATTCGCTAGAGCACCTAAAACTGGCCTGGTTAGCCCCGCACCCACAAGTCCTATACCACCTTTCGCTTACGCGGAGCAGACACACAAACACCAACCAATAATATATCCGCAAAGCAACATTGAATCGCTGATAATCAATCTGCAAGAAAGCATGAAAGAATTCATGACATTTATGCGCACGACTGTGCAAGACCTCATGCGCAATCAAAATCTTTTGATACAAATGCTTGTATCACAACAATCAAAATAATGTCTTCCCTACGTATGGCACTGTGGAATGCCAACGGCGTTTCAAGACACAAACTTGAACTGACTCAATTTCTCCACGATAAGCAAATCGACGTGATGCTACTTGCGGAAACACACCTCACAAGCAAGTATAACTTCCAAATACAGGGCTACTCTTTCTACGGCACAAATCACCCAGATGGAAAAGCACATGGTGGTTCTGGAATCTTAATAAGAAACCGTATTAAACACGTTTTTCGCAATGATTTTGTCAAAAATTACCTACAAGCTACATCTATTAATATATACTCGTGTAGTGGTAATCTAACTCTTGCCGCGGTGTACTGTCCTCCGCGCTTCACAATATACGAAGACGAATTTATGGGTTTCTTTAGCACGCTAGGCGAACGTTTCATAGCAGCAGGTGACTACAGCGCCAAGCACACGCACTGGGGATCTCGTCTTGTGACCCCAAAAGGAAAGCAACTGTATAACGCAATCTCTACTGTAAGTGACAAGCTCGACTTTGTTTTCTCGGGTAGACCTACTTACTGGCCAACAGATCCCAAAAAACTGCCTGACCTAATTGATTTTGCCATAACAAAAAATATTCCCCGCAATCTGATTTCCGCGGAATCCCTTTCGAACCTATCATCTGACCACTCGCCCGTACTCCTAAATCATCTACAGCGCCCGGATATTGAGGAGCAGTCATGCAGATTAACATCATACAGAACTGACTGGATTAAATACAAAAATTATATAAGCTCTCACATCGCACTAACTCCAAGGCTCAATGACAAAGCTGATGTAGATCATATTGTACACCATCCGGAATCTGTTCTAGTTGCGGCAGCACGTAATGCAACACCACAATCTACAAATGCACCGTCAAAGATAAAAAAGACGAAAGCACAAATAGAGCAGCTCGTGGTAGAGAAGCGTCGTCTAAGACGAGAATGGCAATCTCACAGATCGCCATCCGCAAAGCAAAAGCTTAAAGACGCCACAAGAAGACTTACAAAAGCGTTAAAACAAGAGCAGGATTTTTGCCATCGCAGCTATATAGAGAAACTATACCCATCAAGTACAAAACACCCACTATGGAGAGCAAATCCATCACTATGCCCACCGGGAGAAACAGTTATGCCAATAAGAAATTCGACAGGCGAGTGGGCACGCAGTGACGAATACAGAGCATCCACTTTCACAAAAGTCACCAGGATGCGACCTAATAGCCCCGAAGATGATTATTGAACTACCTCACTGCGCAGTCTGTAACATCTGCCAACTGTTTAATGCGATAACCAGACTTCGCCATTTTCCAGACATATGGAAAAAATCTGTCATTATAATGATACCCATAAGCCTACTATCATGCTTATCAAAACTTCTCGAAAAATGTCTCCTAATATACATTATCCCATATCTGAATAACCACAATATAATCCCCGCACATCAATTTGGTTTCTGCGGAAAACATGGAACAATCGAGCACTAACGAATAACATCTAATATTCGTACTGCATTTGAATATCGGGAGTACTGTTCTGCGATACATGGCCCAAGCCTTTGACAGAGTCTGGCTAGATGGACTGATGTATAAAATAAAAACAATGCTCCCTAGTTGCACACACAATCTGCTAGAGTCGTACCTTTACAACAGAGCATTTTCAGTGAGATGCAACGCTGCCATATCAGTTGAACAGTTCTTGGTTCTACGCTATACATCCTTTATACAGCGGACATCCCCACGAGTAGCCAAATGTTAACATCCACATTTGCTGATGATACCGCGATACTAAGTCGTTCGAAATGCCCACTGCGAGCAACAGCACAACTTGCTGGACATCTGGCGACTGTTGAGAAATGGCTATCTGACTGGCGAATAAAAATTAATGAGCAAAAATGCAAGCATGTTACGTTTACTTTAAACAAATAAGACTGCCCTTCAGTTACATTTTATAATACTGTAATCCCAAAAGCAAACGAAGTAACGTATCTTGGCGTACACCTTGACAGACGCCTCACCTGGCGCTGGCACATTAAAGCTAAAAGGACGCAACTAAAGCTGAGGGCCAACACCCTCCATCGGCTTATCAACGTACGATCACCCCTTAGCCTGGACTATAAGGTTCTGCTATATAGCTCTGTCCTAAAACCGATCTGGACCTACGGCTCCCAGCTCTGGGGAAATGCTAGCAGCAGCAGTATTGACATCATCCAAAGGGCTCATTCAAAAATTCTGAGAACGATCACGGGGGCACCGTGGTACGTTCGGAACGAATACATCCATAGAGACCTGAACATCCCTCCAGTCAGAGACGTCGTAGTCCAGATAAAAGAAAAGTACCTCATAAAGCTCTCTGCCCATCCAATTCACCTTGCAAGAGATCCAACACGGTCTTCTAGCCGAGCTCGTCTTCGCCGCAACGACTTTCCAGCCCAACGATAAATACTTAGGGACCAGTAGACTCTAAGCAGTTGCAAATGTAATTGTTAATTAATATAGTTTTGTAAGATTTGTAAAATTATTGTTAGTCTCGTAAGAGAAGATCCAATAAATAATGCAAAGTAAAAAAAAAAGTTTACAAAGTGTAAGCCTCGACAGTGAATTCGTGACCGTGAATGTGTTCGCCTTAATAAACCAACTTAAGAATTTAAGAAGACGCCTTAGAATTCGTCAGAGTATTAAACCCATAAATCTTGCTCTAATCCAGGCGAAACAGCTAAGTGTGCATTAAACAGTTACAATAAATAATAATTAAGCAACCAAAAGTTATAAACTAATCGAATAAAAACTTACGAAATAAAAAAAAAAATAAGTAATAAGAAAAAAAAAAAATTTTAAGCTAGTAAGCAATACAAGATTACATAACCAGTACCCGACCCGACTAAAAACAAATCTACAATGGTTGTGCTGCTACACAAGAGCAAATACAACTCTCAGAATCTAACATGATACAAGTCGAAAGGCAGATACATGCCGTAGAGAGTTTCCAAGGCGACCCGCATACATTATACACGTTCATAAGCCGCATCGACTTCATCCTGGTCCTTTACCAAACAACAGAAGAACGACAAAAACTTATTATCTTTGGACATATAGAACGGAACATCAGTGGTGACGTCATCCGCACTCTTGGAGTAACCAACCTCACTAGCTGGACAGAACTCAGGACTCAACTCATCTTAAACTACAAGCCGCAAACACCCAATCATCAACTGGTGGAGGGATTTCATAATACCAAATATCGAGGTAACCCTCGTAAAATTTTAGAAGAAGCTGAAAAAAGAAGGCAAACATTAACTAGTAAGCTAGAATTGGAAAACGATCAATCAGAAACTACTTTGTATACGAGACTAATCCAAGCAAGTATCGAAAATTTAATTCAAAAATTGCCAATAAACATTTATATCAGAATAGTTAATTGTAATATTCCAAATTTAAAATCGCTTTTAAATATTTTACAAGAAAAAGATATTTACGAAGCACCAATCATGAATAAAGAAAATATAAGATCAATCCCACATCCAAGTAAGCCACAAAATAATGCACATAATAGCCAAATAAATAATCAAGGCAAGCCTTTTCAGCCATCATATAACACATTTTACCAACCCTATTACCGACCACCTACTCATATACCACCTCAAACACTTAGGTTGTGGGTGCACCCATGACACAACCACTCAGACCAAGCCCACAATTTACCAGACAGGACGTATTTGACCAGAACCGTTTTAGACCCAATTACGTAGGTGCTCCAACTAATTTTCCACCAAGAGGAAACATGACAACTGATAACACCGTTAAAAGACCGAGACCATCAGACAGTGGACAATCGAAAATGAGTATAGAAGAAATGAGATACCAGGAAGGAACACCAGTTCAATTCGAATACCCTTATAACCTTGCGTACCCCCACTACCCTTATTATCCAGAATATCCTCAAGCTGACCCCCATTATTACCAAACATATAATATCCTTTACCCAACTTATGACACTCCTCAACAAAATCATAAAAGCTCAAATCAGACAGAAGAAAAACAAGTACCAAATAACAACGAACAAGATGATACAGAACAAGCAGAAAATTTTCGGTTAGTAGCCACGCATCAGGCAGTATATAATAATTAAACACAATAATAACAATTTAAAATGTCTCATCGACACCGGGTCCACGATAAATATGTTGACTAGAAATATCTTCGAAACACATATCCAACAAACTAACCATATAATCCATAATAGTAACGGCTCACTAACAGTAAATGAAATCACAAACTTACCACAGAATAACTATTTCCCTATCGCTCAAGAGTTTTTAATACACCATTTCTCAGATCAATATGATATGCTGATCAGACGTAAATTGTTATCTAAAGCCAATGCAATAATAAGCTATCAAAAGGGGACGGTTTATTTATTTAATAAAGAATACAAACTAATCAATACAAGGAACACTAAACAAAATCATATTCAAGAAAATCTTTTTCGACTAGACCATTTAAATACAGAAGAATAACATGAATTAACTAAATTGTTAAAAAATTTCCGAAATATCCAATATCACGAAGGCGATAAGCTCACGTTCACCAATCAGAAAAAAACACACTATTAATACTACACATAATTCCCCTGTTTACACTAAAATTTACACTTACCCACAAGCCCATAGAAGGAAGTAGAAGAACAGATTCAAGACATGCTAGAACAAGGAATAATACGCGAAAGTAACTCCCCTTATTGCAACCCCATTTTGGTAGTGCCCAAGAAATTAGACACCAGAAAGATATCGCATCGCAGTCGATTATAGAAAACTAAACGAAGTCACAGTAAACGATAGATACCCCATACCTAACATGGACGAAATTTTAAGTAAATTAGGCAGATGTAACTATTTTACCACAATAGATATTACGAAAGGCTTCCACCAGATAGAAATGGACCTCGATTCAATAGCGAAAACCGCATTTTCAACCAAACATGGTCATTATGAATTCACTCGTATGCCATTTGGCCTTAGAAACGCCCCTGCCACTTTCCAAAGATATATGAATACCATCCGTCGCCCACTCCTAAATAAAAGCTGTTTGGTTTACTTAGATGACATGATTATCTTTTGAACTTCCCTCGAAGAACATTTACAGTCCTTACAAGCAGTTTTCGAAAAGTTATCAGAAGCCAATTCAAAACTACAATTAGACAAATGCGAATTCCTGAAACACGAAACAGCATTTTTATGGCATATTATTACCAGAGAAGTTATAAAGCCCAATCCAGAAAAAATTCAAGCCATAACCAACTGCCCTTTACCAACCAAAACCAAAGAGATCAAAGCTTTCTTAGGACTCACAGGCTACTATAGAAAATTCATCCCCAACTTTGCTGATATTGCCAAACCACTAACTAAATGCCTGAAAAAGGAATCTAAAATTGATACCAAACAAATAGATTATATTGAAGCTTTCCAAAAATCAAAGCCATTAATTTCTGAAGACCCCATTTTGAAAATACCTAATGTCAGTAGAAAATTCATATTAACTACAGACGCAAGTAACGTAGCCCTAGGAGCAGATCTATCACAAGATGGACATCCCGTTAGCTATATCAGTAGGACCCTTGATAACCATGAATTAAATTACAGCGCAATAGAAAAAGAACTCTTGGCCTTAGTCTGGGCAACAAAAACCTTCCGACATTATTTGTTAGGACGACATATCGAAATAGTTTCCGACCACCAACCCTTATGCTGGTTACATAAATTGAAAGAACCGAATTCGAAACTAATGAGATGGAAAATTAGACTATCAGAATACGATTTCGACATCAAATATATAAAGGGAAAAAAAAATTATGTTGCTGACAACATGTCCAGAATAGAAATAGAACAGACATTTCTTAACGAATCCTCTCAATATAGCGCCGAAGAAACCAATAGCAATCTAGGCTTATCAGAGAAACCGATTAACTATTTTAAGAATCAAGTCATATTTTCCAAAGGACCCGTAAAAACAAATAATGAAACACATTTCAAAAAACAGATAATTCTTATGATGAAATGACAATAAAAACAGCAAAACAATATTTGCTTGATCATTTTTGCACGAAAAAAAAACCCTATACATAGATAACGACGCGGATTTTAAAATAATGGAAGAGGCATATAAAGAGACCATTAACCCCAGTTATACTAAAATTGTACGAAGTCTTACTCAATTGGAGAATTTTCCTAGCTATGCCAAATTCAAAGAAGTTGTTTTCACTACACACGAAAAACTCTTACATACCGGTATACAAAAAACTACAAAACTTTTCGGCGAAACATATTATTTCCCCAATAGTCAACTCCTTATCCAAAATATAATTAATGAATGTCATATTTGTAATCTGGCCAAAACAGATCACCGCAATACAAATATGCCAATGAAAATTACCCCCAAACCCGAACATTGCCGCGACAAATTTGTTATAGACATTTATTCCTCAGAAGAAAATCGTTATTTGAGTTGTATAGATACCTATTCAAAATTTGCCACTCTCGAACAAATAAAAACAAAAGATTGGTTAGAGTGCAAAAATACTCTTATGCGCATAGTCAACCATTAAGGAAAACCAAAATTACTATGGGCAGATAGAGATGGCGCATTTTCCAGTTTAGCCCTCAAACGATGGCTCGAAAGCGAAAATATAGAGTTACAACTCAATACTACGAAAACCGGCATAGCAGATATAGAAAGATTCCATAAGACAGTAAACGAAAAAATTCAGACGACAACGAAGTCAAATTAAGCAAGATAGAAACCATCCTTTTTATTTACAATCACACAAGCAACCATGATACTACAGCTCAAACCCCAGCCAATATATTTCTCTATAACGGACAACCAACCTTTGCTGTGTATGCAAAGTAAAGACGACCAAATTAAAAAATAAATAAAAATAGGAAGGAATATGAAGTTGATACGCGATATAGGAAAAAAAGGAAAATTAGAAAATCCATTTAAATTAACCAAAAACGTAGAACAAATCGATAATGACCATTATAAAATCACGAACAGAAACAGGGAAACTTACTATTATAAAACTCAATTCAAAAAACGTAAGAAAATTAACCAGACTCCCATCCCACAGGTCCCTTATCACGATAACCTTACTCCTTATCTTCGCCACAACATGTTATACACAGCAGATCCAAATAAATAATATTGATACCAATCATGGTTATCTCCCTTTTTTTTTTTGGTATACCAATTAAAGTGACATCTGCGTTCGAACACCATTGCTTAAGAATCAAACTACTGAACGTTAACGGACAGGACATATTATCAATTAAAACATCAACGTGGATTAACCACTAAGAAAACTTACTACTAATTATATCCCATATACCCACTAACCAAGAACTAATCAATACAGTCAAAATTATTCCTTAACCAGATCACAGTGGTTATCAATTAGATCACGCTAACACTCAATCCTATTTTGAAAAAGACAGTAAGGTATTTGACTCCGAAAATATAGAAATCAAAAACGAATGTATCATAAATATAATTAAATTAACTAAGCCTATCTCTAAATACATACCTATCCAATCACTAGAAATGATAAAATATATCGAACCAAATACAATTGTAACGTGGAATTTAAGTAAACCTATACTTCAACAAAATTGTCAAAACTCAAAAAATACAAATAAAAATAAATTACAAATTGAAGGAAATAAAATCGTTCAAATAAAACAATGTAAAATTAAAATAGAAAACATTATACAAAGTGAAAGTTATCAAACACCTGAAATAAACCTAACACCCTTGTACATACCCTTAGAATTAACAAAATTAAAATTATGAGACACAATGACATTGTACAACTAATTGCACAAAATCACTATACATTCTATATTATAATTGCAACAATAATTTTGATAATAATCTTACTTTATCTTTATATGAAATATGTAACATTCAACCCCAATTTACTATTTTATTCAAAATTAAGAACAATGCAAAAAATCACAAATGAAAATATTCCACAAACTACAAATGTAAACCAAGAACCATTTCCAACATTGTATCCGCCAGTCTCTGCTAAAGCATAGATTTCTCTTTAAGGGAAGGGAAGTGACATATTTACAAATGACATATTCCCATTTTCACGTATCGTATAAGCATATTTCCAATGAAAAGCTAAGAAAGAATTACTGTTATTATAAGTCTTCAGTCTTTAGCTGAACTCTTCACAAATAAAAGCAGTCACAAACCAACTTCTCACAAGATCAGACATGTCGTGGATTATTGACTCTTCTTATAAGCAATTTACCGCTAACTTCACTCTCCTACGCACGCTTATTTTTGTTACGAACTAACTGTTAACAAATTTCGTGCGTAAAGAGGAACACCAAAAAAATTCAAAGTGGTGTCTGCTTCGTTCGTGCAGATGAGTGGTTGTATGGACTCACCAAAAAAAAAATCCAATTATACAATTATATATATCAGCAAAGAAACTAATATAGTATAAATAATAAATAGCTACCCGTTCGATTGCAAACGGTTGTTAGTTTCCTTGCTGATATATATATATATATATTTTTTGTGGTTAACGTTTTATTTTTTATCGGTCTTACGACAATCAACAAATTGCTTAGACAATAAGCTTAACTGGATTGTTTAAGGTCGAGTGAGCTTATATGTATATATATATATAGTTAACTAACAACTTTACTTGCTAGGTCGAGTATATGGTATCTTTTTATGCGTCTTAGGTCATCGTTATCATCGTTATCTAAGAGGTCAAGGGTAAGATTATTGTCGTGGTTGTACAGTCTATTTACGCAACTCTTAGCACGTCTGGTGATTTCATTTTTAACAAAGTGTTTATTTAAGTGTTTGTGTATGTCAAAGTTGCTCATATACCTTAGGCTCATAAATTGGTAATTTTGTAATATTTCTATGTTGGAAGGGCTTGCTGTTCTTTAGAGAGACATTGCGTGTGTTCATAAGGGCTTAAAGACGACCTTATTAACACGAACCTTATTCTCCAGGTCAATTTGCGAACGCGATCCTAGTAACCAGTAAGTTTTTTTAGTCTTTGCTTTGAGCTGCGTTTTCTAAGATTTTATGTGGGTGTTGCATGTGAGTGTTCGGTCCATGTGCACTCCCAAGTACTTCACAGTATCGCTAGTTGGTATCGCCATGCCGTTTAGTGTTACTGGGGGGAATTTTCTTTCCTTAGGGAAAATGTCACTTGGACGGATTTCTGACCGTTGTCCACAATTCTCCACTCAGCGTATGTAGATGCCTCTATATTGCGACTGATGGGAATGGCCGCTGTGAAAATTTTGTATAGGACAGGTCATAACACACTTCATTGAGGCACTCCACCGTTAATACTGTATAGCTGAGAGAAACTTTCTTGTAGTAAAATGTTCTGTTTGTAAGATATGATCTTATTATGTGATAATATGGAGCAGGTAGCCTTTTTTTAATTTTGTATAAAAAACTTTGTCAAACGCCTGTTTCATGTCGGAAAAAACGCCTGAGCACTACTCTTTGGTCTCGAGAGCATTTGTAATCGATTTAACGATTCGATGACACTGGTTAATTGTTCTGTGTTCGGGTATGATCGTTCAGCACTGGTTACATTCTTCTTAATAGTATTTTCTCAAAAACCTTAGAGAATGTAACCAGAATACTTATTGGACGGTGTGAAGATGTTAAACTTTCCGGCTTATTTGTATTTAGTATCATAATCACCTCAGCACTGACTTTGAAAGTAATCCAGTCTGACCATGGCGTTATATATAAGCTAGCCCATATAGAAATAATATCTATCGCTTCGTTGTCAATTACCAAAAATAAACTCCTAGACATATGCCGGAAAATTAATTATGTTTGCAAAGTTTCAATAAACACAACAGTCATTAAATAAATTAAATAATTAAAGATACTGGGTTTAACAGTCATCTCCAAATAAAAATGGACACCACACGCTTAAAAACTACTGCCATCCCTCAACACTTCAATAAACATTATCAGGTGCCCAGCAAACACCAAATTTAACTGCTACCCCTGGATAATAATACAAATAGTAAAAAGCATACTCATATCAAAAATAGACTTCTGCCTCCTATTATATGGGAACGCACCCAAATCCACTCTTAGACCAATTAGAACAGCCATCAACACAGCAATCCGAACTGTAATAGGAGTATTGCACACAACATCAACTTACAATCTATATTTTGAAGCAAACATACCACCAATAGAAACTCGAACTAAACAATTACAAGCAAAAATATTCAAATTAATTACACAGCCACAAGACTCTCCCTACCAGATCATATTGAAACTCTGCCATTAAAGGAAGTTTTGACGATTCGAACGGCCCAAAATAGTAGTAGATAATATTAAGGTAATATTAATATTATTTATGATCAAGAATTAAATTATGTAATAAGAATAAAGAAAAAAAAGATAGGTTACTTGTACTACAATACATTATTATAAGTTATATTTTTATTTTAGGTTGAGTACATTAAAGGTTGAGTAGCTCCACCTATAGGGCAAATCATTTCTATCGTGGAAAAGAAAAGGAAAAGAAAGTAGCGATAGCAGTAGGAACCCTGGGGGGAAATTTCCAGTGTCAAATGGAATGACATGGACTTTTTGATTCCAGCCAGAGGATGGCAAAAGAGGTACCAGGCTATTGGATGAGCTAGGCACTTTCTTTCTTTTGGCATCAGTCAAGACGATCAGACGTCTTGGACGAAAAAAAAACTAAAGTCTTTTAAAAAAAAAAAAGTGTGTGAAGTTGTGCAACAGTGAGAGTGAAAAAAAACAAGTTACAATAAAAGTTGTTAAGTGCCGTATACAAAGGAATACTGTTTATATTTTTTAGGTCTTGATCATATCACGGCTCTTTATCTTCAGCTTTATCTTCAGCTTTTTATTCAGCTTAAACTTCAGCTTAATTGCAAGCTAACGTTCAGCTTAATCTTCGGCACAATTTTCAACCCAATGGTCAAGCGAAATCACCAGCCTGTTTATAGGCCTATATATAAGCCACTATTAAGACATTTTATCCCTTTAAGTTTTTTTGTAAATTATAAACTTAATGAAGCACACATAATCATTGAATGTTAGTCTCAAAAGCCACTTATATATAAACACATACACGTAGCAGCTAGACCCAACTGCAGAAAAATGATATAAAACAGCTGATCGAGTGATGAGTCAGCAGTGTCTAGCTATTGCGTGCATTCCCATCAAAAAAAATCTGTCTAAGCGTATACATGTATGTACATATGTAAGTACGCTGCAATTTTGTTGGTGTATGGCACGGACAAGCGATCAAAAATAGAGAGCGGCGGAGCAAGTGAAGAGACGATTTTCCTCTTTTGCATTGTTTAAGCCCTTCTGTATTGTTACACTATGCTGCAAATAATTAGTTTTTATGTTAGAAAAGTTTAAGAAAAATTTTTAAATTGTTAAATTATTAAATTGTTATAATTATTTAAAGTAACAAAAATATTTAAGATTAATTTTAGTTAATTATTTTTTTTATTTTTTATTTATCTTAATTATGTTAAATACTATTATTTAAGAAAAAAAAAACATATGTACAAAGAAAACTAGATTACGGAGCTAACAAGCGGTCGTTCCCTTGTTAGGCGAAGGCGCGTGCATATAACTCTCTTTTTGTTTCGACAGCTTCGTGGAGCACGCCGAAAGATCTTTCGTCGATGGACCCGAACCCAAAAATGCCGTAAGTCTGTCAAGTTTTATTACGCTCTTAAATTATCGTCTGCGACAAGCGCATAGATTTTTTTTGTATGCACCGTCCCTATTCTATTCTTCTTTGATACTGTCTTTAATTTGAGTGAGCTGATGCATTTATTTTTGCATTATGGCATGTGAAGAGCATTACACTAGTATGCATAATTTTAGTTATTTACTTTAAAATCAATTTTTTTATTATGTTAGTAGTAGGAATAATTTTAGGTTTTTCAATAAATTTTATAATGAATTTTAAATAAGAAAATCTTTAATTCGGAAATCATGATAGTGTGTAGTATATAAAGCAGCTTTAGTTGTGTTAAGGGATTACTCATAAATAAATAAAGCAAAGAGTAATCAAGGTTGGGTGGGGATACGTAGCGTTAATAACATCCTAACGCTACAACACAACTAAAGGCAATGTAGGCTCCCCTCCTTTTTCCCTATCCTTCATTCATCCCTTTTCACGCGAAATTTTTAGTAATAATAATATAGGCAGTCGAGTAAAAAAAGTAGCGATGCGGTCTTTTAACCCACTCCCAATTGCCGACGAGCTAGAGCCGGAAATTAAATCGCGTGTTCCGATCGCCTACTACCTTCCACCATACTCAAGAGCATTTAAATAGGTAACATGTTACAATACACTTATAAACTAAAAATTTATATACACAGACGGATCACTAAACCAAAAAATAATAGGCTAAGTAAACGCAACTGAGCACGAAATTAATAAGCTAGCTGTGTTACCCTGCTTGTTCTTTGTCTACACAGCGAAAATTATCGCTCTACTCGAATAAGAATTGGCAGTCGTAGTTCCACAAGAGACATGCATTTGTTCGGACTCTAAATCGGCAATCGAAGCCATCCGAAACATACTATACACAATGATACACAGTACGCTACAAGAATCCGCGAACTCTTAACGAAACACTACCCGAAAATTAAAATCCTATGGGTGCTAAGCCACGTCGGGATATCACGAAACGAGCTTGCAGACAAATCAGCCAAAAAAGCAATAACCTTACCCCTCTTAACATCAGCAAATTTAAATTGTAGGGACATTAACAAACACATCCACAAATCACTTGCAAACAAAAATCAAAACATAATTTCAAACACCTCAACTTTGTATCGAACTACCAACCACAGTAAAAAAAGTCAAAATAACACACCATCTATAAAACCTATTAGTCTAAGTTTAAAATAATTAAGTTAAGTTAGTTTAATAATTTAGTTTAGTTAACAAAGATAAGGAAGCAAAACAACAATGTAAATATGTACTCTCCTAGGGACAATCTAAGCGTAAGTAGTAAATCCTCTTACAATTGCAAACTAATACATGTTAATTTAAGTTCAACTCACAATACGAGCCAAAGCACTAATGCTTAGAATACATTTTTAAATTATCTGTAATTTATATTACATTTATAAATAAATAGGAAGTAAATACTCTACAAGAAAGATATAAGTGGAAAAAAGATGTTCCCAGCATAGAAAAGGGACAAATAGTACTGTAAAAAGACGAGAATTGTCACCCAGTCAAATGGCCATTAAGAAAATTTGGGGAAGTCTAAAAGGGTAAAGATAACAAAGTTAGAGTACTAAAAATAAAAACTCAAGAAAATCTAATAAAACGGCTAGTGGCAAAGATATCTCCCCGTATTGGAATACACTCAGAGAATAAAAATAAAAAAATCGAAAGACATACATTATGAATTAAAAGGCTAACATTTTCGGTTCCTGGAACCCAGTTAAAGCCACGAAGAGCAAAAAGAACAAACTTCTTCTGTACAGACTCAATTCTGTCTAGGTGTACCGAATATTGAGGAGACCACACACAAGATCCGTATTCCAGAATGGGCCGAACCAGAGAAGTATAGAGCAATTAAGTCGTATAAGGGTCAACAAATTCCTTAGAGCATCGTTTGATGAATTCAAGAGATTGAGTCGCCTTATTGACTGTAATTGCAATATGCCTATCAAATTTTAATCTATGATCGAGAAGAATTCCCAAGTCGGCGACACAGTCTAATCTCTCAAGGGCAATCAAAAATATGTATTTTGTGTTTATGGTTTTTGGGACATGTAAAATTTTATAATAATATATATTGAATGGTAAAGATTTTATTATTTTTTATAAGTATAATTCATTTCATAAAATATTGGATAGAAACTTCTTCTTTTTTTAGTGTGTGATATACTGTTATATGGGTTTTATTGTTACTCATAGTAGTTTTTACATTTAGATGAATAAGCTCCTATATATTTAATTTTTTTTTCATTTAATTTCTACATTTTAGGTGAGAACAAAAATATATATATAGTGACATATTCACATGTTCACGTATCGTATAAGCATATTTCCAATGTAAAGCTTAGAAAGAATTACTGTTTTTATAATATATCAGTCACAAGACAACTTCTCACAAGATCAGACGTGTCGCGGATTATTGACACTTCTTATAAGCAATTTACCGCTGACTTCATTCGCCTACGCACGCTTATCTTTGTTACGATCCAACTGGAAAACAAATTTCGTGCGTAAGAGGAACACAAAAATTCAACGTAGTGTCTGCTTAGTTCATGTTGACGAGTGGTTGGATGGACTCAACAAAAAAAAATGCAATACAATTGGCGCTGCCGGTAGGATGAATAAATTTTGATGCGGTAGCTAGACTATTCAATTCTTTAAATTATCTTCCGCTAAAGAACTTTCGCAAATCGTAGTGGTAAAATCGATTCAAGTTTACAAAAATTTTAATTGTGCAGTGAAGCGAAAGAGACGCTGAATGCGATGAAAATCGTACAAATTCATTTCTTTGTGCAACTAATTGTTCTACTAAGAAGAGTTAAGTTCTTCAAACTCATTAAAGAAAACTTACAAAAAAAAAAAACAAAAAAAAAACCAACAATAAATACAATGAGCCAAAACGACATGAGGGCCGCGCGTCAACGTGAGCAAGCCGAAAGCCGGCTCTCGTAAGAGAAGATCCAATAAATAATGCAAAGTAAAAAAAAAAGTTTACAAAGTGTAAGCCTCGACAGTGAATTCGTGACCGTGAATGTGTTCGCCTTAATAAACCAACTTAAGAATTTAAGAAGACGCCTTAGAATTCGTCAGAGTATTAAACCCATAAATCTTGCTCTAATCCAGGCGAAACAGCTAAGTGTGCATTAAACAGTTACAATAAATAATAATTAAGCAACCAAAAGTTATAAACTAATCGAATAAAAACTTACGAAATAAAAAAAAAAAATAAGTAATAAGAAAAAAAAAAAATTTTAAGCTAGTAAGCAATACAAGATTACATAACCAGTACCCGACCCGACTAAAAACAAATCTACAATGGTTGTGCTGCTACACAAGAGCAAATACAACTCTCAGAATCTAACATGATACAAGTCGAAAGGCAGATACATGCCGTAGAGAGTTTCCAAGGCGACCCGCATACATTATACACGTTCATAAGCCGCATCGACTTCATCCTGGTCCTTTACCAAACAACAGAAGAACGACGAGAGAAACTATACCCATCAAGTACAAAACACCCACTATGGAGAGCAAATCCATCACTATGCCCACCGGGAGAAACAGTTATGCCAATAAGAAATTCGACAGGCGAGTGGGCACGCAGTGACGAATACAGAGCATCCACTTTCACAAAAGTCACCAGGATGCGACCTAATAGCCCCGAAGATGATTATTGAACTACCTCACTGCGTA